>LGRX02033515.1:0-71720 GCA_001247695.2 Cymbomonas tetramitiformis
ATGCAACCTGCCTTTAATCGACATACCTTTGCCTTGTCGACTATGCAACCTGCCTTACAATCCCGGCATACAGCCTGCCTTGTCCGACATACAACCTGCCTTGTCGGCCATGCAACCTGCTGCCATCAGCAGCCACAGCCTGCCTTGTCCAGCATGCATCCAGCATGCAACCTGCCTTCCCCCAGCATGCAACCTGCCTTGTCCAGCATGCAACCTTGCAGTTAATAATTCACTTAGTGGAGATGACGCCGGCCCCTTCAAGAGGTCTTACGGGCCAACTAATTCCACCTGGTTACTCGGGTTTCTCCGCCTTCACGGATCAGTCCCCTTTTACCGGAATATGCATATATATACAAGGCAGGTTGCATGCTGGGCAGCCCAGGTTGGTTCTTGGGGAAGCCAGATTGCAGGGTGCAGGTAGGGCACCAACCTGAAGACGGCGAGGCTCCTCAAAACCAATGTCCTTGAAGCAGTCGGGCACGGATCTTGCAGGATCTCGCCGCAGGAGTTGAAGCAGCTCCTCCGCGTGGGCGATGGTGAATCCACCTGGGGAAGTGCAAGGCATTGGTAAGAAAGAGGGCTGCTGGGGTTGTGATGTGTAAAGGGCGCATGTTGACAGGATGCGGGCAGCTGGCATGCTGCCAGAGCAGCATGCTGGCATGCTGCACGTTGTGAACATGACATGTGCTGAAACATGAATACGCAGGGGGGGGAGGAATAGGCGCCAGCAGGCGAAGGCCGCTGACAGGCGTTCGGGATGCTGTGGTCGGACGCCGCACGCTTCCGTTTCCCAGTCGCCGGCTGGGCGCTTTCCGCTGCCGCGCCCTCCGCTGCCGCGCCCTGTTGAACTGCGGAGGGTGGGGGTGGTTTGAGATACAGGATTGCATGGGCATTACGTGTGGAAGGAATGGGCGAAAGGTAAAGATCATACCTGCAGCAGCGTGCAGCCTTGCAGGGAGGAATCGCCGAGCGCTCACGCGCTCCAGCTGTCGCAACTCCAGCTGCGTGGCGCTGCTGCCACAGTGGACGAATCCGTCCACGACTGAAGGATTGCCGCTGAAGTAAAACTCCAACGGCACCCTGCGGAACACGCGCTGGGTGTCCACCTCTTCGACGGTGTAGAGATCCGTCGCGGCATCTCTAGAACGCACCCTGCGCATAAAAACAAAGGCACATGAACAAATTTTATGCGCGGAAAAACTACACAGCGTTGAGATAGGACAGGCGCTTACCAGGCGAACGTGTTTACGGATCCCTTCTTAACCTTTCCGTACTCCACAAGGGAGCCAGGCGGGAAGAGCACGTTGAACCAGTTGTCTTCAACCGGGTGCTTCTTCCTACAGCGTCCGATGTTGGACGCCTTGGGCTGCCCGCGCATGCCCCACTTGCACGCAAACACATGTCTGTGTGCGGCGAGCCATGCGCGTCCAGCCCTTGTTGGATACGGCTGGTTAGTTTTTGCTGGTACGCAGCGCTGAACTTATCAGGATCTACTGAGGCTCCTGTCATTAGTAGACTAGAAGAAAAAAGAAAGGGAAGTCGTGAAAGAAGTCAGTAATGCACTGCTGGCGGCTTATTCAAGTGAAAGTCGAGTGAAAGTCGCATGCAACACTGCATGCAACCTGCAGAATGTACACACAATCTTCAAAATTCGGTGTACGATGTAACAGTTTTCCCGCGAGCGACACACATGACGAAACGTGAATGTGATTTCGCCGGAAATTTCCGGCGAAATGACGATGACATCCTGTCTGACCTCGCGATCGCGCGGAAGGAGTTCCCACTTCGTGTCCAATAACGTTTACCTATGGCAACAGCTGCGCGACCTTGAGGAGGAGTTCAGGGACGTCATATGTACGGAGCTGCCTGACTCCGTCCAAAGCCGCGACTACAAGAACAACATTCGCTTGCGATCCGACTGGAGTGGACAACCGCTACATCGGCGTAACTACAAGTTGTCGCAAGAGGAGCTTCGGCAACTTCGTGCACAACTTGACGAGCTGTTGGCCAAGGGGTACATCCGTCCATCAGCATCTCCCTGGGGCTGTCCGGTACTTATGGTGCCGAAGCCGAGCAACCCTAAGGAGTTGCGCCTGGTTATCGACTACAGGTCGATAAATGAGATCACGGTCAAGGACAAGTACCCTCTTCCTGACGTACAAACCCTCCTCGATGACCTACAAGGAGCAACCGTCTTCTCCACTGCTGACGCCTTGTGGGGATTCTGGCAAGTTCCCATGGAACAGGAGGACACCGAGAAGACAGCCATGACCACCCACTTTGGAGCTTATGAGTGGCTGGTCATGCCTATGGGACTGAGCAACTCACCGAGCACGTGGCAAAGAATAATGACGCAGTACCTCGGACACCTACCCTTCTGCAGAGTGTTCGTGGACGACATCATGATTTTCAGTGACACACCTTCTGCTCATGTCGGCCATGTACGTGCCGTACTAGCTGCCTGTCGCCAGCACAAAGTATACCTCAAGCGAAGCAAGTTGAAGCTGTGCATGCGAGCAGTACGTTTCATTGGCCATGTGTGCAGTAAGGAAGGTTGTCGTCCCCAACGCGACAAAGTGGCCTCAGTTCGCGACTGGCCAGAGCTCGAGCGAGACTGTCACCCACGTGCGCCAATTCCTTGGAATGTGTGGCTTTTACCGGCGGTACATCCAGTCCTTCGCTCACATTGCCCACCCTCTTACTCGCCTCACGAAGATGGGAGTGCCGTGGACTTGGGGCAAGGAGGAGAAAGAAGCCTTCCAACGATTGAAGTCAGCATTGATTTCGGCGCCAATCCTCGCCCTACCGGACCAGCGCTCAGCAGCCGATGGGTCTCGCCCATTTTGCGTGCAGACCGACGCCAGTGCGGTCGCACTAGGAGGCGTGTTGATGCAAGACCTGGGGCGAGGTCTTCAACCGCTGGCTTTCGAGAGCAGGCAATTCTCCTCGGCCGAGCAGAACTACCACGCTGGGGAGCGGGAGCTGTGCGCCATCCACCACTGCACCACAGTGACGTGGAGGCATTACCTTATATTCACCGACTTCAAACGCATGGGTGACCACAAACTCTTGCACCGGCTTCGCACCGGCTCGGGAGCTGAGTCGACGCCAGGCACGCTGGTATGAGGACTTGGTGGAAGTGGGCGTGCACCAAATGGAGCACGTACATGGCCGATGCCTAGTAGTTCCGGACGCCCAATCCAGACGACCAGACTACAAGCAGTCATCCGCCAGGGAGGGGCTCAAGGAGAAGGGCGTGGTCGACCGGGATACAGACGAGTCTCGTCAGAGTGTGCCAAGGGAGCCGGCTGAGAGCTCGACCCCCGCCGATCCCACCTCAGTATTCGGTGCAATCGACGAGGATAACACCGACGAAGCGCCGTCCGAGGAGCCCGCTAAAGTCAAGATCCTTGAAGACCCCATCTCGGTGCTCGACACCACGTTTGATTACTGCGACTCTGAAGACGAGTCTGTACCTCCGTTCAGCCCTCCGTTGGTCGTCGGGGAGCTCACTCATCTGAATGGGCTCACCTGGGTGGAAACCCCCGACCTGTGGGAAGACGCAGCTGAGACGTTGCACACCGCGGAGCGCGCCTTGCATGAAGCCACCCTTGCTGGCGTCACTACTCGCTCTCGCTCGCAACCGGAGCAAGCCCCCTCTCCAACCCCCTCAACTCCCCTTAGTCCTTCCCCTCCCAGCAAACAAAGTTCCCCTTCCGCGTCAAGCTCCCACTACGATAACGTGGTAGACCGGCAGGACTGGAAACTGGTAAAGGAGAAGTTCGAAGAGATCTCAGCGCAGTACGGCCCGTTCGACGTGGACGCGTGTTGTGACTCCATGGGCGTCAACCGCCAAGTGGACACCTATTGGACGGAGTGCCTCAAGCAGCAATGGCGGGGAAAGCACGTCTGGTGCAACCCCCCCTACACCAAGGATAGCAACCTCATTGAGAGGATCCTACGCCACTTCATGGCCGAGTGGCGCGCCGACCCAGAGAACACGTCGGCGATGTTCCTACTGCCGGACTATGACGCGTCCTGGCGCACCCTTATCCAGCCCAAGTACGGCCTGCACGTGGTCAAGGTGTTCGACCTCAAGGATGCCAAGGGTCACCCTACATGCTTGTTTGAGTCGCCAGATGGAGGCCGACCAGCGCTGCGGTGGCCCGTGCTGCTGGTGTGGGCGCCAGCGGCCAGCCGGACTCGGCCTCGAGCGACGAGTGCCCGTGCGCCTGCAGCTCAAGGTGCAAGCGAGCCTATGGTTACGACGGGGCCAGCGGCCAAGGCGCGCGCAGCCAAAGGACCACTGAAGGCATGCCAGTTCGTAAAAGCACTACGCGCGGAGTACGAGCGTAGCCCTTACCTCACGATGTTAAAGGAAGAGCTTTTAGCCGCCCCGCACCAGCGCACGGACACCTTCCGTAGGGCAGAAGGGGTTGGGCGGACCGGTCCATTCCCCGTTGGAGTTAACCGACGCGGGTGGGGAGTGCGCGACCGTCTCCGACACCACCGGCACGTCGGCGGTGAAAGTGTTGACGTTGAATGTTGATGCTTCAGCCGTGCGTGCCAACTCGGAGAACTCAGTGACGGCGGACACGAGGGCCTCACCGTCCTCCTCGCAGAACGAGCACGCGGAGAGGTCGGCGAAGATGTCCGGCTTCCCACCCGCGAGCATGCAGAGGGTGTCGAACTCTTCGGCGTCGTCGTGGTCGATGGCATGTTGAAATTTCACGGCCAACACCGAGTTCTCGGCCTCCTCAGCGAAAGCGTAGGCCGAGAGTCCGGTCCTGCCCCCGTTCGGGCAGTCCCGATGCCAATACATCTCATCATGATAATGATGAGTTAATTGGTATAATTCACAAGTAGCTCCGATGCATATCCAATCTCTGATCAGCAGGAGAACAGTTGTCCAATCCCAAATCCTCCGTCATGGACAACTGAGCTAATTCCTGTATTAACAATCGAGATTGGCATCTTACACTATTTGGATTTTTAATATAGAACTGGACTTGCAAGATCTAGCATGTTATACTTTTTAATCCTCTGCATGTACATATATATTGCACTGTCGTTATATGCATGTATAGTTATAATGTATGCCAAGCCGTTATCGTGATCAGGCTGGTATGCATATGTATATGTATGCTAGATTTATGTGATCAGGCTGTCACTCGCATATCATCACAGCATTTGTATAACGATGACGATATCGCACACACTATGCACAGCATGTGTGTGTAATGATGATGGCGTCGCACACACTATTTCCGCGCAGCACGTGCGTGTATGCTGATGATGATATCGCATACACTATTTCTGCGCAGCATGTATGTGTATTGTTGGGCATCATTTTATCATGCGTTTCTCTGCGCAGCATCATGCGTCCATCTGCGCAGCATTATGCGTCCATCTGCGCAGCATCATGCGTCCATCTGCGCAGTATCATGCGTCCATCTGCGCAGTATGTGTGCGCCCACTTGGTACAAAATTGTACGAACATCGAGATCGCACACTATGTATGCGCGTGATACCTATGTATGTCGCGTTGCATACTGATGCATCACACATCATGCGTCGCACAGTATGAAATATGATCTCCGCACATCTGTGTCGCACAGTACGGATGCGAATGTCGCTGATAACGAGATTATGTGTATTTCTGTCGCGCTTGATGCGAATCATGTACACTGACGCTCATTTTTCATTAGCGCGCTTGATTCTCGCTCATCGTACCATACCCTGCGATATTTGACAGCATAATGTACGATTCCTACACTCGTGCGCACACCTTGTCGCAATATATTCACTGCTGAAATGCTGTTGAATGCGAATATGGTCGCGCTGATGATATTATTGCACAACTCTGCTGATCGCTGTCGACGTATTGCAGCGGAAGCTGTCGTATATGTGCAGATATTCGACGTATATATATATATATATATATGCGAACTCTGTCGCGCCGTATACAAATCTATATACGAATGTATGTCAAGTCTGCTGCACACACTTGTTCTCGTTCTTCGCCTGAGCGGAGGATACCACTGTCAGGGCTCGCTATGCGAACGCTATGTTGACGCGGCTGCTATTGAACAGTAGCAGCCGAAAGTAATATTATGGTGGGTTATGAGTGCAGCAGTCTGGTAGACCAGAAGTGCTTGCTTGAGCTCAATGCTCCTCATATACTTCCAGCGCCCTCACGCATCTCATGCGTTACCACCATCGGGTTGTGAACCCGAGGGCACTGGGTGAACTACCCGCATCGGCTGGTCGATATAGCCATTGATGCTCGCATGCTGTTCATTTCATGCTTGAAGCGAAGACGCGTCTTCTCAGAACACTTCGGTTCTTCAAGACTTGTCTTACTTCGCCATCTCGATGCCAATACCTGGCCTCTCGATGACAGATGTCACTCGCCTTAGGTGGATGACAGACATTATGACTATACATGTCATAGTCGACCGTACTGACAATACTCGACGACTGTATGTCATTATGACATATGACATATGACATATGACATATGACATGACATGACATGCCATGTGTGACAGGTATGACCGGTATGACATGTATGACACATGTGTCATCGGTCATATCCCTGACAACGGAACTGAAACAAATAACACCTACTCAGCTTCGGTGGAAATAAGCATCCTACAGGAGAACCTGTCCTTTCTGGCAGGGTAACTCCTGAAACTAGCAGTCAGTGAGGCATACTGCAGAATACAGATACAGTTAAAACCCTAAATTAAGCCCATCTTGGGGCAACCTGAACCAACAACATCACAATCTGGAGGCAGGCTAATCCAATCCCGTCAACTCTAGCCACGTCGAGAGTGCCCGGGAGAGCCGGTGCCTCTGTTACAGCGCCCAGGAGAGCTGGTACCACTGTTTGGTAAATCATGCGTAGAGCAAAATGAGAAAGTTGAGAATGTGCCGATGTCGCCGTAGTCAGTTGCACCGGGTGCAACCAGTCGGGTCCGGCGCTGGATTGAAGAAGAATTACATCCCCGGTCCCCCCGCCCCAGGCGGGTGGCACGTAGACCGGCGATGGCGGAGCACCACCCGGCGAGGGCGGCACGGTAACAATCGGAGCCGCTACGGGCGGCTGCGAGGGACCCGGGTACCACGTCCAAAGGGTGCCGAGGTAACCGCCATGATCGTTGGGGTACCACCCCTCCGGGCGCCAATAGAGCGCCGGCGGGACGGCTGTGGGCGTCAGCACACCAGCACCACCGACCTCGTCGCCGGTGTGCTCTGTTGCTGACGATGCTTGCGCGGAGTGACCTCGGGAAGGCATGGCAGTCGCACAAACAACGAACAGCAAGCAGACTGCGAGAGATGTGAGGGCGGAGAACCCAAAACCCATCGGTGGCCTGCCGCATCCCAAGGCCCGCCGTGGTGGCGGAAGACACTCGTCGTCATCCTCGGAGTCGTCTGCTGCCACTGATACCGAGTCCACGGGCGCAACGGTCCCCATGCTGTGCATCGCAAGGGTCGGCTCCGGTCCCGTGAGGTCCAAGTTGACCGCGAACTTGTCCATGAAGGACATGTGCGGCTCGTGCGCGTGCAACGCGCTGACGGGGTACATCTCCTCGTCGGACACCACCGACTGCGGAGCGGAGGGCGGTGCTGGCGGCGGCGGTACGACCAGTTCACTAAATTCACTAAATTCGGAATTTGCATTGTGTTGAACATGCGCCATGCTGAAATAGAGCGGAAATGATGATGAGGGTGCGAAGTAACCGATTCAGTTATCTTATGTGGTCATAAACTCAAGATGTATAACCATGAGCATCACCGTGAGCCCCCCATGTGACTCATAATACTCAAAATAACGGTGGTCCTTGGGGTAGGACCACCATTTTCTTCAAGCTTTTGGTGAAATTACACCCCTAAAGCGTGTCGTTCAACCACACACCTAAAGTCTCATGGGGGGCGCCGCTATAAGAAATAAAATTCATTTAACTCATAAATATCATGTGCAAATGTTGTCTGTGCCTCAAATAGTCGATTTAGTGATCGAAACCGCAATTGCCCATTGGTCCTTGTGGTAGGACCATGAATTTGGGTAGTAGCCACAGAGCGTCGGCATGGACCTTGTCATGGACCTTGAAGCTGTTGGTGTTCACAGCACCACCAACCGCGCAAACCCCGAAGCGGGTGTCAGCGGGCTGGCGGCACTCCAGATACTCGTCGATGGTGTCGGGCACCTGCTCCTCGGCGACAGCGAAGGAGAAGGCGGAGACGGTGTCGTAGAGTTCCGGTTTGCCGTCTGCAATGTAGCAGACGGCGTCGAAACGAGCGGCGTCGTTGTTGTCCATGGCGTTCTGGAACAGCGTGGCGAAGACGTCATTCTCGTTGTCCGCAACGCTGAAGCCGTGTGCGCCAACATGTCCGCGTGGCCCGCCGTTCGGGCAGTCCCGATGCCAATGCTTCTCCGCCGTAGCGGAGCATGTCGGGTTCCCGCACAAAGGAACGAACGTACCGGTGGGTTTGTGGAAAGCCACCTTCCCCGAAGGCTTCCCACGGAAGGTCTGCGGGAAGTTGCCGTGCTCGGGAAGAGGCTTCGCTGCGAAGCGGACTCCGTCACCATGTCCACCTCGTCCGATGGCGTTCTTCTTGTCGTTGCGGGTCGTGAAGCCCTTCGTGTCGTCGATACGGATGTGAAGGGCTTTGATCTCTTTCTTCATGTCGAAGAGCTGGTCGCGGAGCTCGCTGAAGATGGTCTTGAAGTCTTCGTTGTCGCTCTGTCCAGTCAGGGTGAGGGCGGAGAACGTGCGCGCAGCAGGCGGTACGTGGGAGTCCGCCCCGTTTTGTGCGTAGAAAGCACTAGCTGAGGCTGCTGTACTGTATCGGTTTCGGGAACCGCCCTGCCTTTATGGACAGGCCTTCCTCTGAGCATCCCGTTTCCACCAGAGTAGGTGTTTCTTTCAGTTCAGCCTGACTAGCCGGTCACCACCCTATCTAGGTGGTGTGCTGGAAGTAGCACTGTGACAATAAATTCCGTCACATGTCACTTTCTATAGTAGGGTGTATGACCGTCAAGACCAAAACCTGAACCCTAAACCCGTTGTCATTACTTAACGGAGAACTTATGTTTTCTACATCACATTCTGAGATACAGCCTTATTAGGTATTGCACCATATTCTGTCTGTGTGTTATATCTAGCAGGATCACTAAACTGGAAAACTCGGATGAAAGACAATATATACCCGAGCTGAGTGATGGCAAGCTTGGCCACCGAAGATGACATACCGGAATACCACTATACCGTACGAACTAGTCGGTCGGTAGTGCCAATTCCAGCACAGCACCTCATCTGAGGTGGGCCAGCTAGTGACACGTCACCAGTCACCACCCTAGCTACTAGAGTTTACAAAGATGTTAAGAAATGTTGGAACTCTAGGTAGCTAGCAATAAGTCATAGGTGGTATGATGAGAATAACAGAATATAGGCTCAGCACATAATACTTGATAAGTCCAGGAATTGCTAGGCGGCTGTCCACACTTTGCCCCTAGGGCACTGGCACTTTGCTATTGGGGGAGGGGGGGTACTTCCTCATACCGAAATGCTTTAGAGTTGTAGGGTTTCTCACGGAGCTAGGGTTTAGCCACTAGAACTCGAACTCGCGATCACATGACTTTGATGTATCACATCTATGCACGTCGGTATGGTGAAATGTTCGCTACGTCGCTTTACCCTTAAGCCGGTATCTGGGTCAGATCTGACCCAGAAGCGATGGCAAAGTATATGCTGCTTGGGCAATTGCGGTTGCATACCTTGCATGATTTGTGCACTGGGTATTTGCACGTACACCGTTGTGTGCATATGTAAGCGTAGCGTACTTGTGCGCGAGGGGCACGTATGCATAATATATATCGCACGTACCCGCATATTTCTCGCGAACCAGTTGCACATTTGTACGTTTTTTTGCGTAATTTCATCTTGCAAAACATACAAAACGCGCCTAAACTGCAACGTTATACTTACTTACGGCTCATCTGCAAGCACGCGTTGCATCATGGGCCATGTCCCGATCATTATGTAAGTGATTGGTGGCTATCATCATGGAATATGGCCCATAGTATCGCAAAAATCACCACACGTGTCCCTTAAGTATGGAAAACATTCCTTAAGTATGGAAAATATTGTGAAATATATGTATTTTTAGTGTTTTTCTGGCATAAATCCACAGAAAACGATAGGCAGATGAACGCACATCGGTGCAAGTGAATCATCCTTGGAACGTATCATCAAGGTCGATGATTTAATACCAAAATTGTGCAAAAATATGTCGAGCAGATGTCGTCAACAATGACGATGAAATTAAATCGTGCCTGTAAAATCGAAAACATTCTAACCATGTGCGCATATAAGAGTGGATATATTCGACATATATCGACATGTAGTGTCGCAAATAGTTGGTAATATAGGTATGCAATAATTGGTAAAGCAAACGGGCATTTAGTGACTAAGCATACATCGCAAAAATCCATTATCACAACACATATAGAAACCCCTCGAACTCTAACCACCGGCTTAAGGGTTAAATAGCCCCAAATGGCCTAAAATCGCTCTAACTCCGGGAGCTACGCCCATTTGGCACCATTTCGCACCAAACGAGTAGCATAGCGAGTTAGCGACCTGTAGGATCATGTTCGCACCATGCAAACAACCAAATGACGTTGGCCCAATTTTTTTCGAAGGACTTGATAGTGTAGGGTTTCAGGGTTTCAGGGTTGTATGGTGTCGCTGGTTAATTAGGGTTTAGTCACGGCGATACCACCTAGGCGCGTCGTGATAGGGCAAAAGAATATAGGTGCAACACCGAAAATTTGTCAAAAAATGGACCCATGGACGGACCTGATGTTCAAGTCTTGCATTACGCTGACCGGGGCCAACACGCGCGGCGGGTCCCAACACGCGCGGCGGGCGGGTCCCGACACGCGTGGCGAGTCCTAACACGCGGGGTGGGTCCCAACACGTGCGGCGGGTGCCCACTGGCAAAATTAGGTGCACGAAGATTCAAGAGCGTTCCGTGGGGCGGCCCTCTACTATTTTACGAGTGATCACATCATGGGCCGCAGGCGAAAATTTTCGAATATTGCCGGGGGCAAAACCCAAACCCCTCAGGCTGAAAAGTGGTAGCTAGGGGAACCCCCAGGCGTTCAAACGTAAAGCTAGGGGGGGCAGGCCCGTTAAAAGTTGTTGATAGGGGGCAAATCCCAGTGCAAAGCAAAGTGCCGTGCCCCTAGGGGGAAGGGGGTACTCAGCCCTAATCGCAACCGATCGCGCCACTTAGAATTGTTCAAAACACATGAGAATTTCCAAATTTTCGGCGACTGCGGCGCGATATCCCACAATTTAGTTGTTAGAGTTCAACGTGTCCGTCAACTTCACTTCAGCCAAGCATCCTTCAAAGCGCTCCTCTAGTGATGCATGATGGCTACTGCCCGGTGGTATGGTACTGTCACAAGTGCCAACCCCTGTATGCTTTATCATGGGCACTAGAGGGGGTGTATGAGTCCCATGGCTCAGGTTTTGAAAAATCATTTATGACCCTTTTGAATTGTTATTGATGCTGAAATGTACTCTCATGAACTTTAGGTATGTATATGTGCGGCGTGCGTTTGGGGGGTGTAACGCCATAAAAATAATTAAATTTCTGGTATTGTCACAAGTACCAAGCACGCGGTGACTTAAAAGGGCACGCTAGGTAGCCATGAGGTGGTATGCATGATGTCATATTTCATTATTGGGAAGTATTATATGTGGTCGTCATGCGGTGTGCCATTTGAACGTCTTTAACGCTAGCATTGGGATTCAATAACACCCAAGGGTGTGATAAATTGGCCTCTTAGCCTTTTTGTAGTAATATCGCGAGCGCTTTCGTACTTAAGTTACATGTATAGAGTCCAAGTACGGCAACTTCTCATGCATGTAAAGGTATTATACGAAATCGATATATGGGTTTACTTTTGATGTCCTAAACGCTGTTGAGGCAACCCGACGTTATAATATACTTATTTCATATTTTTAGTGCCACGACTAGGCTCCAAAATCGACGATATCCCCCATACTTAAGGAATATTGAATTGGACCATTCGGTGGAGATTGGATGTTTAACATGTCGCAATTTCAGCGAATGGCAGTATGCCAACTGCCTTATGATGCTGACATCCATCATTGGCCATGCTATACAGCTTCAATTTGAGACATCGCTGGGTTGATTTGAATCCAAAGTCTGTTCGAGAAAAAATTCGAAAGAAGCGCCATGATTTCGAAGACAAGTGGGACACTGCTTTGTAGCACAAAACTCCACCTTGGTGGCAATATGCATATACTGGGAGGGGTACACGTGACCTATGGACCAATCGGGGGCATATTATGCAACTCAGTTGGGGTCATAAAGGTAATGGTATATTATGGATAGCACCATCAGCGTGGAGGAGGACAACAAAGAACAATTCTAGCGTTTTGGTACTTGTGATAGTACCATATTCGGTTGTGGTACTATGACCCAGTGCACCGGCGTAGCAATGTCGGTATCCGCAGCGTGGGGCACTCCCCGCCCCCCCCGCGTGATGGTGGTATCCGCGTGGGGCTCCCCGCGCGCGTGATGGTGGTATGCACGTTACCTGACCTACTTCGCACGATGTGGAATTCGGAGGGTCAACCCCAAGACCCAAAAATCAGGTCTAGGGAGGTGTAAAAAGGTCATGTGCCCCTCACCCCCCACCCCCCTACATAGGGGCAAAGTGTGGGCAGCCTAGGACCACTCTGGTTAGCTAAAAGTAATGCTCTGCCAGCTAGCGGTGGGTATAGATATCAGACTCGCCTGTCTGCAACTCTGCATGTGATGAAGAGATGATAAAAATAAAGCTGCCTGTCGGTTTAGTATGACTTATCTGCGAACTAAATCGGTCCTTTGCCCGAAAATGTTCGTCTTGCTCGTAATACTGCCCGCTAATGCTCAACCAGAATGAAGATCATCCACGGTTTCCAACACTACAGCAAGATAGTGGTGGGGAAATGAAACAATATGTACCGCCTGTCTCGACAACTGCCCGATACACATCACCGGGAACTCATTGGTGACGACGGAGTTGAAGTCCTCATTGTCGATCACGCCGTAACCAGCCGCTGCTCCCGCGATGCCGAAGCAAAACAAAGAGATGAAGCAAGCGAGCAAAATAAAGTTAGGCCGAAGCCCCCATGGCGGCAGGGTAGACGCGCTTACCGTGGCGGGCCGCCCCCCGGCCGCGGAAGCTCGCTCCGGGCCGAAAGCGGGCCGAAGGTTTTTTCGCCCCCGGCGGGCCGCACAAAAATATGCGCCGGCCAAGCTTCGGCCAAAATATTGGCATCTCATGCCATTTTTTATCAAACCCCCATACTTAATTTCAAATTGCGAGCATTTTCCTTCCTTGCCCGTTTTGACCGAAAGCCGGCCAGTGGCGATGGATTTTACGGGCCGCAAAGATCATTGGAAGACTGCTACCTTGCATGGCGGTGGCCCACAGCCGAGTGCAGTCGTAGGCGTGTCCGTACAGCCGGGAAAAGTCACACCGATCGGTCGACGTTGGTTGCCATCGCGTGTTCATAAATATTGTCCAACGTTGGAGACCCTACATTGGACGATATTGTATCGATCGACGCCTACGTTATCGGACCAATGCCGCGCGCGTTGGTAGAAATTTGAATTCCATTTCGAAAGGGTTGGCATCGTAAACGCATCCAACATGGCAAGTATATGGATATATAGAACAAGTGGGACACACATGTACTTAGCTTAGGACCTAATGGCAATATGTTACGAAGGATATCCCCCTTGGACCTCAAGAGGACGTCTAAAAGAATTATTGCAACAGTGGTCCTTGTCATAGGACTGAACACGATTTCAGCCCTATCACAAGGACCGCGAGGCAGTAGCCACGCATTTCCTTCCGATCGAAGCCCACCTGCGGCGTGGCATGCGACCCGGCACGAAACCCGTCCAGGCCCTTACCCCGCCGACTCTTCGGCTGAACGGTCGAGGCCCCACCCAGGGTCGTATACTTGAGCGCAGCCTCGATCTTCTCGAGGCGCACAGTAATCATCCCCAGCACCTCGCTCGACGATCCTCTTGTCGTCGCCGGAGTAAGCAGCAGCCAGCGCCCCGGCCCCTAATACTGCTTCTCCCTGCTCCGCATGCGACTGTTCCCACGTGGTGTATACGATTGTGCGTAATCAGCTGCGTGATAGTACGCAGAGGCACACCAACCAGACCCGAGGGCATGGGGTACCTCAGACAGTCACCCTTACCGCCGCGTAGAAGGTGGGGTCGATAAGCTCCAATATCTTCTGCTTACGCGTGGACTCAGTCATAGTCCAGTCTGCAGACCTGCTGTCCCTCACCAACCGCTGCTCCTTCGCGATAAGCGGGCGCGGGTCAACACGGGCGGGATACCGAAATTGGGAGTCCTCCTTCTGAAGGGTTTGACGAACCCCAGGGGGAACGCAACCCGTAATAAGGTCAAGAAGAGTCCGCCGTCCATCTCGGTCGGACTCAGTGGCTTCTATCCCGCGGTACTTGTCATAGTACTTTCAGCGTCTAAAGTACTATGGCAAGTACTTTCGCGCCATACCGTAATTGTTTTCGATGCTTTTCTGCAGTTCATGGGTGCTATCCTTCATATGTTTTCATATTTTGCATCTAAATTGTGGTATTGTATGCCGCATTGGTCGGTAGACCAAGTGTAGCCTTCCCACGTGATGCGCATTGCCATGAAGGAATCATTTTTAGACATTCCATTGTTATTGCCATTTTTATATGGTGGTTGCTAAGATAGTGTCCTCTCCTTTTGATTGTTCTTCAAAAGCACACATTGTTCGATGAACAAAATGGCGATCACTGTCACGGTCCTATACGGACTTGATATGTGGCGCGGCTGCTATTGAACTGTAGCAAGCACGCGCAAGTATATGGTGGGGTATGCGTGCAGCAAACTGGTAGACCAGAAGTGCTTGCTTGGGCCCAATGCTCCTCATATACTTCCAGCGCCCTCACGCATCTCATGCGTTACCACCATCGGGTTGTGAACCCGAGGGCACTGGGTGAACTACCCGCATCGGCTGGTCGATATAGCCATTGATGCTCGCATGCTGTTCATTTCATGCTTGAAGCGAAGACGCGTCTTCTCAGAACACTTCGGTTCTTCAAGACTTGTCTCGCTTCGCCATCTCGATGCCAATACCTGGCCTCTCGATGACATATGTCACTCACCTTAAGTGGATGACAGACATTATGATTGTACATGTCATAGTCGACCGTACTGACAATACTCGACGACTGTATGTCATTATGACAAATGACATGACATGGCATAGTATGACATGTATGACATGTATGACCGGTATGACATGTATGACACATGTGTCATCGGTCATATCCCTGACAGATCTCCCCTCTTAGAAGTGTTGTGACCTCACAATATAGGGTGCATACCTTTGTATATGTCTTTGATGTCTTTGTTGTTGAGCTGGCCAGTCTTCTTACACCGATGAGGCGTCCCTCAAGGTGTTTTAGGATATCGGGGGGAACTGAGTCCACTTTAAACCCTCACCTTAGGCCTATAGCCCTACAGTTCTTAGGATGTAGCCCCCCTTGATTTGCGTTTCGTATTTCAGAGTGACGCTCAGGGTATCTTCCGAGGTTTACGTTACGGATAGATATTGCGCTTGCCGATCGACATTTGACCCATTGGGTCCTGTTTCCACGGCCTTATATAGTGCATCCACCCCTTCCTCCCCTCCAAGAGCTACTATGGAGGTTCACAGGCAGAATGGAGAGCCTTTTTTGAATAAGGCTTGTTTTTAATGCAAACGGAGGAGGCCCTGCTTACGATATATCGGAGGGTCTTTATAAGTCCACTTTAAATCCTCACTCGACTCCGTTTTTCGGTCCGGTACGCGCGCACTGACGAACATTTCATAGGATGGATTCGACAACGTACTAATGTGAATTCGTTTAGTTATGTATGTCAAACACAACTCAGGATCACAACTCCGTCTACCTCAGTATTCCGGCAGCTGCGGAATCTGGCCATAAGATCCGAATGACAAACCACGGTCTGGCAAAGGCAGCATAGCAGTTTTATTTATCCACAGATATGGTACCCGCATATATGCGTATCTGTGCAAGGGTATGATTTGGTACATGGCTCACTACACCTTAGCAAGGAAGGATCAATTTCCTGCTCCTGATACAACATAATGATAGAACATTAAGAGCAGGGTATAAAGATGATCGACATGTATTAGTATATATTACAAGAAGTAAGGGCAATAGGCTTTAATATATTGTTAGCCTTCATAGGCAGCTATAATGTCCGCTGCATTGGTCAGCTCTGTGGCTTTGACCCATGTGTCATGTTCAGGGCCGTAGCCTGCGTATCGCACTAAATAGTACTTGACACCTCTAGTAATCTTATCTGAGAGTATGTGTGATATCTCAAATAGTGGTTGCCCTTCTTCGGTGATCATCTGTGGCAGAGGCAAAGGTGCTTGGATCGAGTCATTGTATAACTCTATTCTGGATACAGGCTGAACCGGATGGATACGAATGTCGAGATCCCCGAAATCTAGCTCATAAGCACGTCCATGGCTGACAACTTTAGATATGGTGAACGGCCCAATAAATGGCTGCTGAAAGTGTCTGCCTGCCTCTGTCAAACCAGTCCATTGAATAAACTCAGTCCGTAGAAGAACTTTCTGCCCTACTGCAAATTGTCGGGGCATGTGAGTCTTATTGAATCTGGCTCGGTTGATTTCTGCTGCTCGGGAAATGTTGTCTACCGCATTGGCATGAACAGCCGAGTACTGGTCAAAGTGATCTCGAATCGCATTCTGTATTGGAACAGGAGCTTCTGGCGGAATAGTGATTGCCAGATCACGAGGCGAAAGTGGTTGCGCCATCGAGTCGAGATAAAAAGGTGTATAACCAGTCGTAGCAGAAACCGTGTTGTTAATTGCAAACTCCACCAGAGGCAACTTGTCCTCCCACGAATTGGCTGAAGTATCGTCGCAACAACACCTGAGGAAAAAAAATACTCTCTAATCAATTATAAACCAGAGGTTGGTGAATTATGCACCAAACAAAATGAAAAATACCTGAGGATGTCCTCAATGAAGGCATGGCTTCGCTCATTGCTTGCATTCGACTGTGGATGGTGTGAAGACGTCATAGACAATCTCGTATCAGTAGATTTCCACAGTGTTTGCCAGAATGAAGAAGTAAATCTGGGGTCTCGATCTGAAATGATGTTCCTCGGAAGACCATGGAGCTTGAAGATATGCTGCATATATATTGAAGCAGTGTGCTGAGCAGTCCAGGTCATGTTGAAAGGAATGAGATGACAGCGATGAGTGAATTGACACATTACCACAAATATACTGTCGTGCCCGTTAGTGGTGATAGGCAGGTCAGTAATCCAGTCAAGTGATACGTCAAGCCATTTGGTCTTAGGCACACTATAGCGAATATGTGACTGACCATAAGGTTTGTGTCTCCTCGTTTTCTGGCGTTGACACACGGGGCACTCCCGAATGTACTGAATTACTGCCTTCGTCATTCCTGGCCAGTAATATCGGCTACGCAATATATGGAGCATGCGATTTTTGCCTACATGACCATAAACAGTGGCTGAGTGGCACTCATGAAGTAGAATGTGGCGAAGCTGTGTGATCTCACCGTCATCTGTAGGAACTTTGGCAGTAGGTGAAATGTATAGCTGTTTGCCAAAAATGGTCTTGCGATAGATCAATCCCTGAATGAGTTCGAAATTGCTGACTGTTTGTGATGATGTCGATGATGCCAGCTTGGATAATATAGATTGTGCAAATGTGGCACAATCATACTGAGATATAATAATGTCGTGAAGCTGATGACCCGATGATGCAGATATAAGAGCAATAAATGTAGGGTCTGTAGATGTAATGTCTGTTTGAATGTCTGTTGAATGTGCCTCGCCGGCAATGTGATGTTGCAGACTATCAGTGAGTTCAAAGAGAGCAGACATACGTGTAAGTGCATCTGCAACCTTATTCTTCTCGCCTGCAATGTGCTCAATCCGAAAGTTGTACTCGGAGAGCTCATCCAACCACCTCGCCTGTTTGGGGCTTAGTGTGGATTTAGACTGGAAATAAACCAGTGGCTGATGATCTGAGCGAACGATAGTCTCTGGAGCTCCCAGCAAGATGTGACGAAAGAACCGGAAGCCCTCCACAATGGCAAATAGCTCGATCTCAGGAATAGGCCAGCGTCTCTGTGTATCAGAAAGAGTGACGCTGTGATAGCCACACGGCCTCATACCTTTGCCTTGATCCTGTAAGACTACTTGGCCAACGTGTGTTCCGGATCCATCGACCTCCATAATAGATGACCGTTTCTGATCTGGAAGCTGTAGTACTGGAGCATTGCAGTTGGCACTTTTTAGATTGTCAAATGCCTGCTGCTGCTCGGATTCCCAGACAAATTCTGCATTATCTTTTAGGAGACGAATGAGCGGCTCGGCAATCTTGGAGAATTTTGGTATAAATCTCCTAAACTGACCGACCATGCCCAAGAATGACCGAAGTGAAGACTTGCCATCTTTAGCCATACGGCGTAGAGGCTGTTTTCCAACGGTTGGACCATAGGACACTGGAGGCTGTATAGCCATGACTGCACGGATTCTGTCTTCAATGATTGAAAGGCCTGCCTCTGAGATGTGGTGTCCGATAAAGTCGATGCATCTGACGAACAACTCAACCTTAGAAGGCCTGATGTAGAACTGATGATCTCTGCAGCGCGGTAAGAACTGTCGAACATGCTTCACGTGGCTGTCAAAATCTGGACTGTACACTATGGTGTCATCCATGAAAATGACTAAGAACTGATCAACGAAGTCAAAGAATGCTCGGTTTCCAACACGTAGAGCGGTCGCAGGAGCGTTAGTTAACCCAAAGGGCATCACTGTCCACTCGTATGAACCATATCTAGTTCGTATTGCTGTCTTATGGATGTCGTCTGGATGGACGGGTATATCTGATGGAAAAACTGGTTGAAATCGAATCTACTGAACCAGCGTGCCCCCTTAAGCTGTTCAAGAAGGGTATCATGAGGTGGCAATGGATACGTGTCCTTTATGGTGATGTTATTAAGGGCTCGATAATCACGGCACATCCTCCACTTCCCCCCTGGCTTAGGAGCGAAAATGATTGGGCACCCATATGGTGATGATGATGGACGAAGGATACCCAACTCGACATATTTGATGATTTGTCGTTTGAGCTCCTCCATCATAGGCACTGGAATAGTACGAACTGGCTGTGATGGTGGCTTATGCCCAGGTTCAATGTTGATGCGATGATATCCACCTTCAAACCGTTCTGGCCTATGGCCAGCTGGAAGATCCTCCTGGAAAATATCTGAAAAGTCTTCTCTGATACGATCACGTTCTGCTGTGACCTCTGGGTCTTCCATGGTAGTGTCTGAGTCAGCAGCTGCCATGACCGATTCACCATCGACCTCTGAGAGAAAAAAGAGATAAGCTACGGCTTCTTCAGCCGACCCACTGGACCGTATACGTCGCAGGTGCTTCCTCATAGTGGTGGCACTGACCAATTCCATTTCAGGAAGGCCATCTGAATCTGGAGTCTCTTCAACTCTGGATAGAACTGTACGAACACTGGAACCTTATGAGTGTGTCTTGGTGATCGTCATGTTCTTGGACTGAAAGTCAATATTCTATCCTCCTTTCCAACCAATCCTGTCCCAGGATGAATATGAAGGGTTTCATGTCAATAACATAGAGATCTACCGAATCCTTATACTTACCCAGCGTAAATGTAGCATTGGGAAGATAGGATGTACAGGGTAATTGGCTTCCTCCAGCCAACCCCACCGAGAATGATGATGAGTCTGATGGTGATATACCAAGCTGAGAAGCAAACTGTCTGTCGATAAACGACGATGTTGCTCCAGGATCTATAAAGATGTGAGTACTCTGTCCATATACTTTCCCCTTATACAACAACAGCTTCTTCTGTGATTTCAGCTGTGCTGTCTGTGATTGCATCCGTGCGATGTGATCTGAGGGAGTATCCATCTGCTGGAACTGAAGTGTCAGACTGGATAGGACTTCTTCTGAGATACTCTCAACCCGGCCACTTGCTTCAGTGGCATGTTTAGGCTGATCTATCGGGGAATCCTCATGACTGGTACTTGTGCAGTACCCGGAGAGTTTCCCCGAGGAATTGGAGCTGAAGCTGGAGCTGGGGCTGCAACTGCTGCATTGATGCTCTGCTGATTTTGAAGCTCCTTAACCAGGGTGTTGACTGTTTTTACGAGTTTGTTAGACTCATTTTTACCACCCTGATTATTCTGCTGCTGCTGTCCTCTATTCTGATTGTAACGAGGATTAGGAGCTGGAGGATTGCCTTGTATGGCTTTTCCATCTGCTGTGCTGGTGGCGAAGCAATCCTTTTTGGTGTGACCTGGACGACCACAACGCTAACAAGACTGGGAAGGAGATGATGCTGATCCTTTTCCTTTTCCTTTTCCCTTGCCCTTTCCTTTGCCTTTCCCTTTATTCTTTTGGGAATTCTGGTTGGCCTGATTCTGATTGGCACGATTCTGATTGGCACGGTCATATGGCTTATTGCCACGACCTTTATCCTTTTCCTGTTTGGCTGGACCTCCTGACTATTCCTTCTGTCCCCTATAATGTAGGGTCTCTGCCTGCTTGGAATGAACTACATAATTCAAATCGAGCAGAACCTGTGTGGTCTGTGCCCACGACAGGTTATTCTTTTCATCTTCCGTAAGGAATATAAGATGGAATCTGTTTTTTGAGGTCTGACTCCATATTGCCGACAAACCTATCCTTATTCAGGACATCCTCCAAATCAACTGATGCTAACGAAGCCAGTGACGTGAATGTACGTATGTAATCCGAGAATGTTTGGTTACCCTGCTGTAATGCCATCAAATGTTTTCTGGCAACTGGCTGCTTGTGGGGATTCCCGAACTGCCTGAGGAATGTGGTCCTGACATGTTCATATGTGGCATCAGGTGTTTTAGCCACGACATGAAAGAAATGTCTGTCATTATTCTGGAGGAAGGTGAGAAAGACTGTGATGAGATCCTTGTCTGCTGCTCCTGGATATGTGAACTGGAAATATCTATCCACTGTCTCAATCCATACCTTTGCATCCTGTCCGACTCTGTATTCCTTTGGTGGATTCATTTTCACCTTCGGAACGAGTCCTGCTGGAACTGGTGCTGAGTGTATCTGACCATCATCTGGGTCTGTGAAGACAAGCGGAGCATGATCCTCCGTATATTCCTCTTCTGGCTCCTGAGGCTCTGTCTCTGGATCTCTATATCGACTCATGTCTGGTTTCATTCTGCTGATGGCATCAAAGTACCCTATATCATCATACCGGGTCTGAGTGTCAGCATAACCAGTTAACCATTTTGGAACTTTAAATCTGCTGAAGGAATCATATGAACCCAGGATGTCAAAGAACCAATTGGACGGATCTGCATTTATTGGTGGTATTTCTGCCATCTAAAAAACAAACACCACACCAACAAAACCTTCAAAATTGGTTGTGTGTGTGTGTGTGATATATATATATATATATATATACATGTATTATGTTTGTACATTGATATAATGAGGTGAAGTTTATATACATGATTCTACCTTCTTCCCCCCTCAAGGAAGTGTGATAATCATAGGCAGTTGTCAAGTGCCTAATACTTCACTAAGTAGCATGCAATCCTTATAGGAGGCAGCTGCACAGTTCTTGGGATGTTGCCCTACTGTAACAAACGCCGGCTTCTCATGGTACCGCGCCGGGTTTGTCCAGCTGGTGACACGCGTGACAGAGGTGACAGTATGACAGGTTTCGCGATTATGACTGCCCGAGATATGCAGACCTGCCAGAGAAGATATGGCCATGGGTGACCAAGAAATTATAAGATGAAGATGACAGTGACTACTCTGCCACTGACGTGTCAGTTAAAATGTGGTGAACGGTAACATTGTTAGTGCTGGCATGGAATAATGACTTTCCATTGGCCAGATGAAGATTTAGGGGCTAGAACCCGTTACAGTTTTGGGAAATGTGACAGAGCATTGAGATATAAGTAAGCTCTGACTGAAGGTCAGGCTAGTGGACTCATTATTATCTTGCCTGGCAAGAGTGCTAGGTGGCTGTTCGCGTGCCAGTGCTAGAGTGCTAAGATAGTTCTGCTCACAGCTTTGGATAATAATTCGTACTTTGTGTTATTATACCAACTTTTTATGAAAATATTTTACTGCTGTTTTCATCCTTTTTCAAGATAATATTAATGTCCTGCGCGGAGCGGCTTTTTATTTCAGTGTTAATTCGGAAGTAAAGACCCTTTGGCGAGAAGTCGGCAGCAGTTTGTGAGAGCGGATTCGGAAGTCAGGCGACTCCAGGGGCACCCACGGTGCACTGGCGGACCCTTCCTCTCCTCTAAACTTGGTAGTACTTGCACGGAAGAAGGCTGCCAGCGATGGCGACAGCGGATCAGCACTGAATTCACTGGTTGATGAGCGGCTTCCTCCTATCCTGTGATATGCTCAGCTTCACCACTTTGTTCTACAGTGAATCCAGGGGTACCCACGGTGCACTGGCCTAACTGCGAACAGGTGTTCTTCATCTAGAAGCTAATCAGCACGGCATGAGCTTGGGCGGCGACAGCGACAAAGTGAATCAGCAGTGAATGACCACCTTGATGAGCTATCTTCCAGTGGTCTCTCCAGTTGACCACCTTGTCTAAAGTGAATCCAGGGACACCCCTGGTGTACTGGCCTAACTGAAAGGCAAGTGTGCGACCTGGGAGCTAATTAGCGGCGGCATCTGCCTGGGCTTACCAACTAGGAGCGGATCAGCAGTGAGTTATTATCTTATGAGTGGACTTTCACCTTACGGTTTCTCTGGCAGTTCCACCTTGTCAGACGGTTAATCCAGGGACACCCCTGGTGTACTGGCCTAAACCTGAAGCAAGAGCGAGCTTGTCAGAGGGATAGCAGCGGCATCAGCCCTGAAGGTGACAAGTGAGTGGTTTTTATATACACTATTTACTGGTTTGGCAGAGGTGACTGGTGGATTCAGACCTAATTGAGTACTGGCCCAGCCTGGAGTACTGTTGACTGCTTGGGGATTCTCTGGTTCCTTATCATGATGTGTATGAGAATTCTTTTATCTCTTCTACAATACTTGGCAGCCGGTGAGGCCCTTATATCACCAGCTACTTTCTGAATGAGCAGTGGTGCTGCGAATCCAGGGGTGCTCAGCACACTGGCTTAGCTCCCAACTCTGTTTGGCAACTTTCTCTCTTGCTTACTGGACTGGGGGTGGACTTCCATGCCAACTTCCGTGCCCTTAATTAGCAGTGGTGCTGTGAATCCAGGGGTGCTCAGCACACTGGCTTAGCTCACACCACTGCGTATTCGTGCTATTTCTGGTGCCTGGTTGGAAGAAGTGCTGTCTTTATAGGCTCTGTGCTCTTGATGGACGTTGGCTTAGCTAATCCAGGGGTGCTCAGCACACTGGCCCAGCTCTAAGCCCCTCTTGCACGAGTATTCTGCATCTGCTGTTGATCCAGAGCGTTGAGACATATCGCTGGACCTGTGGGCTTGCGCTGGCTGCACGCGTTTCGTCCCCTTGCTTTTCCAGAACGGTGTGAATCCAGGGGCACTCAGTGCACTGGCCTAAACCAGCCTGGATTAAGCCCCTATTCTACATCTTCTGCTGATTCAGAACGGTGTGAATCCAGGGGCACTCAGTGCACTGGCCTAAACCAGTCTGAATTAAGCCCGCATCCTGTTGGTAGACAAGCTCTGCGCCAAAGAAGGACACGCTTCCTTAGTCCCACTTGCTGAGCATTGACGTAGCACTTGATCACGGAGAGTGAGGCGGAGCTGAGCGCTGCCACTGTCCAGTCCAGACAGCGTGAGGCACGGCGACTGGCACGGGAGACAAGCAGTCAGCAGCGTGACATTGGCTATATGAGCACAGAAGGGTCGGGTCCAGAATCCAGCCCCTCCACACCAACTTCATTAGCAGCAGTAAGGGCAGCAGCATCTGCAAGAGCAGCAACAGCAGCAGCCAATCAGTTCCTCTTTGCGTTTGACGACGTAGACGAGATGGATTATCATGACAGAGACAGTCACACACTTGACAAGATTGATGACAAGCTTAGTTACACTGGTGGCAAGAATGAGGACAGGGCGCTTTTCATCAGGCGCTTTGTTGAAATGGTGGCAAAAGTACAGCGGGCTCACGAGGCTAAGATACGCAGGCACACGAGGTCGGCGGCTTTTCTCTCGCTCAACGCACTGGCAAAGAAGGCCTTCATGGAGTCCAAACCAGATTACAGATCGCTGTGGGATCTCTTGCCTTCACTCCTAGCAGGAGATGATCATGCCACCTCAGTCGCCTATGACTGGTGGTGCGCTGCATACATGAAGAATGGCCTTATGGCCTCCCATGCATGTCACGTCTTGAAGGACCTCACTACGAGGGACTCCTACCAGGGCTCAGTGCGCTGCGCACAACCTCCTTTCCATGAGCTGGCACCAGGGGCAACATGGGTAGTCTGCAAGAAGTTCGAGGATAGTGATGCTGAGGGTGAGCTGTCTAACGAGTGGGAGGAGGAAGCAACTTCCACCAAGGGCCTCACAGGGCCGGATGGCACGGAGGACTCTCACTATTTTTGGGCCTTGAGGGCGTTCATTGCAGAGCTCGAGGCCAAGTTCCTGCTGAAGGGCACCAAGGAGAAGGAGGACCTGTTGGTCGCCAAGTCGCAGACCGCCGAGCAGGATGGCCTTGCTTACGTGAAAAGCTGTCGACGCAGGGAAGCGGCGCTCAACGCTGGCAAGTCAGTGGGGGACTCCATCGTCAGACAGGACGTTGAGGAGTGCATCAAGGGTCTGCGCATCAAGGAGTACCGAGATCGCGTATCGGAGCAGCTGCGAGTCAGCCATCCTGCACCCAGCAGGGTCACCTGGGAGGACCTGGAGGTCATCGTGGAGGTGCAGGATAAGTTGAAGAACGATGCAGAAGCATGGGCCCTGACGCTCCAGCAGGAACTCGTACGCAGACTGACTTGCGTGTATTCCTGCTACGAAGCCAGGATGCTGGGGCTTGACCTCTCTGAGTTGGTGTCCTCCATGAGGCGTTCTGGCTCCTCCCACAAGACTGGGGACAGACGCAGGGACCCCAAGAAGAAGGAGCCAGCTCAGTCTGGTGGTGATGGTGCAAGGAGGCCTACAAGGGAGGCGAACAATGTGGAGAGGCAGAAGCCCACTTATGGCAAGGTGCCGCCACCTGACGCCTCGAAGCAGCAGTTCGAATGCGAGTACTGCTTCACGAAGTTGCCCCATTCGCCAGAGCGCTGCTATACTGGGTGTCGGGAGGCTAAGGTGCCCCACAACTTCCACAAGGATCGCCAGAACTCGAAGTGGCCAAATGAGGTCAAGAATGCTCAGATGCGCGCATACAACATCGCCCACCGCTTCGATCACCACAAGATGGGGATCACCACGAAGGAGTGGCTCAAGTTGCCGGAGTCCAAGCAGAAGCCGCAGCAGCCGCAGCAGGTGGCAGCCAGCGCTGAGGTGAAGGAGAAGCTCGCCGCAGAATTGACAGGTCTACAGCCAGGAGTGCCGGCCAAGGGTGGCAAGGGCGTTGAGGCACAAGCTCAGTCAGAGGATGGCGATGACGTGCTCGAGTACGACTCCAACTTCAACCAGCAGGCGGAGTACGAGGAGGACAATCATGACTGCCTCGTGGGGGAGGAACTGGAGGACAGTGACGGTGCTGGTGCCAGCCATGCGCCAGAGTTCCAGGCTAGGGCTGCAGTTGCTCTGGGAAGTACTCAGAAGATGCAGAGCTTCAAGGTCAAGACGCCTGAAGAGTTCGACAAAGCTGCTCAGGTACCCAGGGCCATCCCGCCGAACATCCTCAGCAGGAAGTTCCACCTGCTGGCGTCCAACCTCCGCAGCTCCATGCGAGCTTGCTCACAGATTGCAGCAATCTTGATATCCCAGCACGCCATTGACATCCCGAAGGACATCGAGAACCTCCTGGCCCTGGAGGAGCTCATGAACAATGAGCAGAAGAACGCAGCTGAGCAGCCCACCGAGGTCAACGAACACGAGCTCGAGGACGTGCACGCTACGGTGGCGCAAGGGGTTGAAGTGGAAGCCGAGAGCGCAGGACGCCAGAGGGACGAAGAGTTGCCGCTGGATGAGATGCCCGACGGCGTTGTCGACAGTGTCACCGCCCGATGTGCAGCCGCTGCTTGTGTGAGTGATCTGGGGGTGGTCGACTTCAGTGACCATGGACATATCCGTGCCGGCACCATCAAGACCCGTGCCTACGACTCACTGAGAGAAAAGATGAAGCAGCACCTGACCGACGAGCAGGCACTGCTGATGACACAGGTTCAGCCCATCTGCGAGTTGCAGAATGCCACTCTGTATGAGGGCCTGGCGCTGGTTTCATCTGGAGGCGAGCTCATGCTTTATCGGGCGATCCTCATGGACACCGGCGCCAACTGTAACATCATCTCCATCGCGGTCGTGAGGCGACTGGGCCTTACGGTGTATGAGGCCAGCACCGGTGCCAAGGTCACCAGATGTGACAACAGCCCCACGAAGTTCACGCATTACTGCCATGTGGACGTCATACTGGCTGCAGGCACACCGCACATGACACTCCACCGGCTTTACGCCTTCGTGACCTTCGAGCCCGAGAACTCTTGGGACCTGCTGATAGGTACTGGGCCGCTGAAGAACTCCTTGATGATTGACATCAAGCTTGGGAGTGGTGTGGCCGTGTCACATGCGCCGACGATTCTGGCCATGGATACTCAGGTGGTGCTTCCGTTGGTAGACATGACACCACCCAGACGTCCCGACCTGCCCAGAAGGGTGGATCCTACGGTGTGCTTGATGTCGGAGATCTTTGGGCAAGGATTGGAATGCGAATGGTTAAGGCACTCACCTCCGAGCGTGAGGGGGGAGAGGTTCGCTGCTTCTGGCCAGCGTTCCGAGCACATTGACGACGACGTGGAATCATCATTGGCGTCACCAGCGCCTTCAGCGAGAGAGCCTGGTGAACTCCCACGGCCTTGCGTCAGCACGCACGCAGAGCTGCAGGCGCAGAATCGCCTTTGGACAGCCCCGATGAGCATTCGCCGAAGGAGTGCCCTGGCGCCACTGGCAACTGCCGTGCAGACAGCATCAGAGGGCGTGCTCGCACAGTTTTATGATGAGCCGAGCCCTTGGAAGGGTGGGCGCGCAAGATGGTTCGCTGAGGACCAGGTCACTGAGATTCGTCCGCCTCTCGACTACAACTGGGCGGATCAGAGACTGTGTCTGGACCGGAGCCGCATCGCGCGTCTCTGCCGCATCCTCCAGCGCCCAGCCCAGGACATGCCGGCTCAACCTTCCCGAGATCATGTCTGCGTGGAGTTCACACGGTGTCGCGACTCGCGAGCAGCAGTGGGTGACAATAGACCAGCTGATGTTCCCTAACTGGCTGCACGTGGATCAGAAGCTGCACCATGACGAGGAAACGGACCGCTGGACACTCGGTGGCAGCTACATGACGCACGTACCGTCCTCTGCCAGCAAGCACCACGTCGTCATGCCCAGGCCGAGAGACATTTCAAGGCTCGACTTCACCCCGATCCAGAAGCTGCAGGACAAGGTCCAGGCATTGCTCAAGTACCCCAGTGGTGAGGTCACTGGGACCCTCATGTGGGATCTGAAGGAGAACGCCTTCTGTGTCCAGCCGGACACAGCCACGCAGTACCTCGACTTGATGGGCTGTACGTTGGAGCACGCGTTCGTCGAGAATGGCGAGGAGTTGCTGCAAGAGCTCCAGCTCCCTCACTGGTACGAGAGCACTGGTGTCTGGCGGTACCAGTTGCTTAGATATCTATGCCCAGTGGACGTGGAGTCCCTCTCGAGAGGCATATCAAGGTATGTCTTACGCAAGGTCGACTTTACACAAAACTTCCGAAAATATTTTTATTCGATAAACATGTCGCTCAAAGCAATCTAAACATATTGCGTACTCTGGGTATGCAATTGACCCAGGCATTGAAAAGTTATGGTCGATACCGCTCAGTTATCTCCCATACTTAACCATACATAAGCGGAAACTTAAATCGCTTATATCTCACGATCTAGAAAATCAGAAGTTTTGTGTAAAGTCGACCTCGCGTAAGACATACCTTGATATTCCAGCAGTATGCTCGACATGGCCAAGAAGGACCACCCTTGGAGCTCGTCTCGCTGGATTCCAACGCCAAGTACTACCCGGTGGAAGATGGTCTTGGTGGGCACGGTAGAGTGTTCTCCGAGAATGCAGCCGCCCTGGAGTACATACAATTGGGAGAGATGAGGAAGATGCTCAAGTCGGTCAACACCGAGCAGCAGGGGTACGAGGCGATTGACGCAGGTGGTGAACGCAGGCCACCGCCACCCGGCAACATGGTTAAGACCAGGCTCACGAAGCGCGCCCTGACGCAGCCACCTGCGCCTGCTGCTGGGGCGGGGCCGTCTCAGGCCGCCGCTGGGCCATCTCGGGCCGCCGCTGGGCCGTCGCAGGCCGCCACTGGGCCGTCTCGTGCCAGGTCCGCCAGCAGGCCTGCGCCGACGCGAGCGAGGTCGCCGCCGAGCAGAGGCTACTCAACGACGCCGTCGCCACCATCCCACGACAGTGGTCTTGCGGGCGATTCCCGTGCGTTGTCGCCTTCGCTCATTTGCGCCACAGCGGCTGGACCCTTGAGTCCTGCTGGCTCTCCTCGTGGAGGGTCGTCGCCTGCTCTGAGTAACATTGGCTCATGGGCGAACTCAATCCGTGTCCCACGTGGGTCTCGGCCACGTTCCCCGCGAGACGTATCCTCTGCACCTCCGGGTCCGCCGCGGGCGCAGCGCCTGTCTCCGTCCCCCGCGAGGACACCTCCGTCTCCATCGGGATCAGATTGAGATGCCGCACGGCGAGCCACACGCTTATCCGGCACCTCAGTGCACACGTTTCTGTCCGTGGAGGAGGTGAGGGCCTTGAGGGATCTCCGCAACCTCACCGTCTTCATGGTGAAGTTTGGCGTGACGTTCATGGATCGCTTTCGAGGCCGCCGTGTCGTGTATGAGCTTGGCGTGTGCAACCGTGAACGAGGTCTCCGGCTTCGGACGCATCCAGGTATCCCCGGCAAGGTCGAGAGGAAGCACAACAAGACCATACATTGTGGGAACCAAGGCTGGCGCCTCCCTCTTGGGGGACAGACGACGTCTTCCAACCTGCTGGAGGCGATCACGTCGGCCTATGCCGATCTGTCAAACTTTGGTTCGGGTTCGGAGCGTCCAGGAGGCCATGCGAGGAACATCGAGAGGTCGCTATGCTCCTACGTGGGGCTGGGGTCAATCCACGTGCTTCGCTGCATGGAGCACCCGAATGCCAAGCCGGTCCATTACATTTTCATGGAGGATAAGCGGTGTTTGTCTTGGCGCGCTTATTTCACGAACGATTACCTCATGCGGGACGACCGGAAGTTCACGCACTTGGAGTGGGGGACCAAGGTCACGGCCGCGCCGTGGGTGCTGCCGGCGCTGGAATCCCTTGAGGCACGTTGTCTCCCACCAGATGAGCCGCCCGCCCTTCAGGCTCGAGTCGCCGAGAGGCCTGAGCACGTGGACGAGGTGCGGACGAGGAATGTGTACGAGGTCCGAGACCCCCCTGCGTCTCAGCAGCGCCATCCTTCTGGCGATGCAGCTGAACGTCGACAGGGCGCGAGCAATGTTGCACGCGCATCTGCTCCTTCCGCTGGGCGCCATGGGACTTCATCCCATGTCGTTTCCGCGCCGAGAGCGTCCCGGATTCCGGCTGGCCTCACCTTGCGGTGCCCGCCTTCTCCAACACATTCAGTGTGCACAGAGGTGACGCAGGAGTTCGAGCACCACACAAATCAGCGGCGAGAGACGCAGAGGCAGCAGCCGCATTTTCAACAGGGCTCCCCGGGCGCAGCGGGCGGGCAGCCCTGACGCACGACCGACGTTGTGGCCGTGGGCTGCCAGCACGGGCAGTCCGCATGAGGCCAGGTGTGCTGCAGGCGTTCATCTCGCTTGCAAGCAGTGCAGTGGTTTGGTGGTGGCTGGGACGAGGTCCCATTCCTATGGTCGCCGTTTGGGCGGCATTTGAGACAATGGCGTGGCATCTGTCATGGTGCCCTTTTCGAATCTGGTGGGAGCGCTGCGTGGCTTCGCTTTCACACCGGCTGCCGTTGTGGTGGTCGATTGCTCGACGTTATCCTCGTCGTGCGGACTATGGCATTTGGATCCTATGGGCCCTCGCGTGTGTCTGGTACGTTGGGCTCCTTATCGTACGCGCTGCAGGCATCTATGCTGGTGTACACCGCGTTCGTGCCGAAGGCTGGATGGTGGTGCCCCTCCGAGGGGTGGTCGTTTCCTTGGCATGCTGGTCACAGTGTGCCGCGGCACTCCTCCTTGTGGTCCTCGCCTGGCTTTGGGTCTGCGTCGATGTTTACGCTGGAGACCGAGCGCGCCAGGCTTCTCGTGTCGTGGACGTCCCTCTGGACACGCGTGACGTTCGAGGTGGCCAAGGGTGGACTGTTCCGTCCTTGCAGTGGTCCCAGGTCTTCTTACTGGGCCGCGTGCGCCTGCCCGCTTTGCCGGCCAGGTTGGACAAGCCTCGCTTTGCGTCGCGTTGGGCACAGCTTCGACGTAATCTCCGACTTCATCGTTTCGCGCAAGCCGCTTACCTCGTGGTTGTCCTTGCGCTGGTGATCTCCACTGCTGCTGGTGGGAGTTCTCGCTTGGCGCTCGGGGGGTGGAGATTAGTGGCGTGTTTCTTCGCCTCGAACTCGCCGGCAGCCGCAGTGCGGTTCAACAGAATTTTGCGATTTTTTCTGCTTTTGTGCGGAATCCTGTGGGTTGTTGGCGCATTGACGGAGAACATGCCTGCGCATGGCGTCACGTCACCCACACGGAGTGCCTGGAGTGCGTCACCCTGCACTTCTTGGGAGGCTCAGCAATCATCGAGGCAATGGGAGCCGGGTTGGCAGGCCAATGTCGCGGAGCAGGATGAGGTCTTGCCGTATACCGTGCTGGACGAGCTTCAACCTCTGGGTGACACGACTGTGACCAAAGACGAGGCAGCGTGGCTCGACACTGAGCTCAATGCCACGTTTGGAGGGCATCCTGACTTCAAGGAGGAGCACTGGGAAGAAATGCGAGCTGTCCTTCGCAGATGCAAGGGCACTTTCGCCAACAGCCCTCACGACCTGACAGGCTACAAGGGCAAGGCGGAGCACAACACGTTCTCTATCCCTTTTGTGGACGAGTCCAAGGCTGCTTACCAGAGACCTAGGAAGTACAGCCCGGGCGAACAAGAGATCATTGACATCCACTGCAAGGAATTGCTGGAGTATGGCTTCATTGAGCCTGCAGCCAAGCATTGCAGACATGCGAGCAACGTCGTCGTGGCTGGTAAGAAGGATCATGAGACTGGCCTGTGGACCCAGACGCGCTTCTGCGTGGACCTTAGGGGCGTCAATCGACACTCCCTCAAGGATAACACTCTGCCACATCGACCAGAGGAGCTCTACCAGAAGGTGGCGAAGGCCAAGTTCAAGACCACGCTGGATGCCACCAAAGCCTTCCATCAGATTCCCATGGCTACGGAAGAGGACAGGAGCAAAACGGCATTCTGGTGGAAGAACCAGTTGTACCAGTACACTTCGATGCCCTTTGGGGCTGCTGGAGCAACATCTGCGTTTGTGAGAATCATGGACTACGAGTTACGTCACCTGCAGCACTGCACTGTGGCGTACGTTGATGACGTAGTGGTCTACACAGACTCCACGCCTGAGCAGCATCTGAAGGACGTCGAGGACGTGTTGCGCACATTGGGGGACGCTGGCATAAGACTGCACGCAGGCAAGAGCACCTTTGGTGCAGCTACGGTGGACTTTCTGGGTTACCGCATTGGGCATAACTCCATTGGCGCGCAGGAAGCGAAGTGCAAGGCCATCCAAGAGCTTCCGAGGCCGCAGGACAAGACGGGGCTTCGTTCCATCTTGGGCATGATGAATTACTATAAGGGCTTAGTGGGTGAGCCAGGAGGACCGAACTACTCTGAGATGGCTCGCCCTCTCAACGACCTGCTCAAGAAAGAGATTACCGATATCAAGGGAGCTTGGGGGAAGGATCAAGACCAAGCGCTCCAGGAGCTGAAGGACGCGCTCTGCTCTGGGAGATGTCTGAGGCCTATCGACTACGACAGACCCCTCATATTGTACACCGATTGGAGCACCTATGGCATTGGCGCAGTGCTGGGCCAGAAGGATGACGATGGGAAGGAGTACATTTGCACGGCAATCAGTCGATCCCTGAGCAAGACAGAGAGGCAGTACGCCAGCTTCAAGGGTGAGATGCTCGCAGTGGTGTGGGCAGTGCGCACGTTGAGACAGTACCTGCATGGCGTACACTTCACGCTGGTGACTGACCACTCACCGCTCACCACTTTGATGGAGAAGGCTGATCTTCAGGGTCAGCACCTGCGCTGGGCAATCAGCTTGCAGGAGTTCGACTTCACGGTGCAATATCGCCCAGGAGCCAAGAACAGCAACGCTGACGTGCCGTCTCGCTACCCGTTACCGTCCACGACGGACGAGACTGGGGCAAGGCATGAGAGAGAAAAGGTGACTGCGCTTCACGCAGGTGTGGGGGAAGTTCGCATGAAGGATTTCTGCGACCACCTGTGCTTCATGTTGGCTGGGGAGGTTTCCCCAGGGGAAGAGGCCACGCCAGAGGTGCAGGTTGCCAACTACTGCAAGAGGGCTGCCGTGGAGCAGCTGGGCACGGGACCAGTGCATCGTTTATTCGATTTGCATCACCAGGAGGAATTGGAGTGCAATCATGGGGTCATGCATGTTCGACACGGATCTACCCGAATTGGTGGCCGACTCTGGAAGGCTAGTGAGGGCGGCTTGGAAAGCGCTGAGCCTGGTGCGACCCACACGAGGCACGCATGGCGAAGGAAGCCCCGCTGTATACAGCAATGAGCACTTCGAAGGCGAACGCATCTTGAAGCCTGAGAAGGTGGACACCAGGGTGTTGAGCAAGCGGTTCTTCTCGCAAGCTCGAGAGGAAGGCGTGGTGTGCTATGAGCCATGTGGAGGCCTTTGTGCTGGTCTGGAGATGTTGCTCCGCAGTGGCATGAAGGTGGATCGATACCTGTATCAAGACATATCACCGAGCAGTCAGACAGTGGCCAGAGCCAGGTGTACGGCGTTGCTGCGACGATACCCTGACCTCATTTCGCCCAGTGCAGTAGAATTTGGGGCCCTACCCCAAGATCTGCGCGACATGACGAGCGCCGACTTCATACGGGCAGGAGCTCTTCGAGGACGTCAGTGGGTCATGGTGTGTGGGTTCCCATGCCAGGATCTCTCCCCTGCTGGAACGCTTACAGGCCTGGATGGCAGGCATAGCAAATTATTTTATGAGGTGGTTCGGCTCCTGTCCACGCTGCAGCAGCTACAGCAGCAGAGGCCCCCAGGATACATCCTGGAGAACGTGTCCCCATTGTCGCACAGACCAGGGACCAAGATCAGGGACGAAGTATTCCCGTACATTGCCAGCGTCATTGGCCGACCAGTGTCCTTTGACGCAGCACAAGCAGGCGCTTACGCACATCGATTGCGAGCGTATTGGAGCAACTTGTTCCAGATCCACCAGTTTCGCTCCGTGATGAGCAAGGTGGCGAGGCCACAAGGACGAGTCGTATCGTCAATCCTGTCCAAGGGCTGGCAGCCCAGGCCAGTGATAAGAACAGACCGCGCGCCTCACTACGTGGTGAACGTGGTGGGAGAACCGCTAAGGGCTCTTCCCACCATCATGGCGACGCAAGGGTCAAGAGCATTCAGAAAAGCAAGGATGGGCACCGTGGTGCGCAACCAGGACGATGAGGACATCGAGGAAGAGTCCCGAGAGGTGAACCTCGACGAGAAGGCGCGAGCCATGGGCTACAGCGCAAGTGAGCTACGCATGGCCGATGGCCTGAACGACGTAGAATCGGCAAGCATTCTGGGCCTGGCCATGGATCGCAAGGCTATGGAACTGTTGATGGCGGTCGCAGAAGTAAGCAGGAAGGGGCTTCCTCACAACGAGGAGTCCTCGGAGGCGGAGAATTCCCCAGGACAGCCTATCGCTGTAGACAACAACTGGGCAGACCACGCGAGGTCGGACCTTCAGCAGAGGCAAGCTTTGCTGGCGGAATGGGTTGAGAATTCGAACGCATATACTCAGCAGGTGGCGAAGACCATGAGTCACCGTGACTGGGAAGAGAAGCTGCAGATAATGTGCTCACAAGGGCAAAAAGGTGCAGAAGGAATTGGGGCCCAGCGACAGAAGGCTGGAACCAAGAAGAAGAAGAAGAAGGAGTGGCAGCTCTATGTCATCGAGCAGTATCGCCAGAGGCACGAGAGCCACTTCGTGAAGGAGGGCGCAACTCCAGCAGCGCGCGTTGACGTGCCTGCTTGGAGTCCGCCTGCCAAAGATGTGGAGATGAGACTCCCCAGGTTGGCGTGCACCACCAGGTTCGCGGACTTGATGGCCAGCGTGGCCGAGCAGCAGGTGGACCGTGACAAGCATCGAGATGTGCATGATGATGCATGGTGCCTCAGATGGTTGAAGTCCAATGGCAGCGTGAGGTTGCCAGAGGATGAAGTTCGTCGTGTGAGGAGACGCGCAGCACGACATCGATGGGATGAGGCGACGGACGAGATCTACATGATCACGCTGTCAGGCAAGGAAGTGAGAATACCCAAGCCTGCGGACCGTCTTGCACTGGTTAAGGAATACCATTCCAGAACTGGCCATTGGGGCATAAGACGCACGCAGCATCTTCTGTGGCAGCGTCATTGGTGGGCCGACCTGAAGAAGGACGTTGAGGCTGTGGTCACTCAGTGTGAGACCTGTCAGCGCGTGAAAACTCACTATGCAAGAGAGGAGGCGTGTTTGTCCCCCCTCGAGATTGTGTCATTCATGTATCGTTGGTCGCTGGACCTGGCATGGCCTTCAAGGAGACAGACCAAGGCGGGCAACAACAGGGTGCTCATCATGACCGAGCACTACACCAGATTCATAGGCTGTGTGCCCATTCCCGACAAGGAGGCAAGGACCATCGCAGCGGCATTTCGCAGCCATGTCCTGGCTGTGTTCGGGGCGCCAGCAGAGTGCTTGGTGGATGGAGGCAAAGAGTTCGAGGGCGAGTTCAAGCAGTTATGCAGAGACTGTCTGATAGACAGGCGAGTCACCTCGCCAGACTCACCAGAAGGCAATGGGCTCACCGAGCGGGTGGTGCGCACGATGAAGTTCTGCTTCAAGAAGATCGCCTTGGAGAAGGGCCTCGACTATGAGTGGGACGAGCAGCTCTGGCCACTCGTGCTGAGCTATAATGCAGCACGCCAAGAGTCCACAGGAGTGGCGCCACAGAGAGAAGAGCACCGTGCAGAGCATCGCGCCATGTCACCTACAGGTGAAGGACCAGTATGACTGCAGTGCAGCCGTTCCCAGCAAGCACCTAGCATGTGAAGTGTGCAGGAAGACTGATGGGGAAGCAGAAATGTTGTTGTGCGACGCATGCAACAGGGGGTACCACTTGTGGTGTCTTACCCCAGCACTGGATGGAGTACCAGAAGGCGAGTGGCTATGTCCCAGGTGCTCAGGCACGGGGATGCAAGCTGCTAACGCTGAGGTGCAGACCCAGGAAGATAAGAGCTCTGGTGTCCTGGAGGACAGACTGGGCATAAAGGAGCAGCAGTTGAACGAGAAGCTGTCCTCAGAAATGCGCCTGCTGCCAGCAGACGTGGGTCCCCGTCGTGTGGTGAAGGGAGACAAATTTCAGCCATGGCATGCCATCTCATCAAGGGAGATGCTATTGGAGGAGAAGGACATGTTCTTTGGCGTGCCAGATCAGATTGATTGGGGCAGGCAGGACAAGCTCTCTGAGGCCGTGCAGATCTTCATGCCAGGGCACTGGAACGAAGGACTCACGGGGAAGCTGAAATCCCCCCCCAATGTATGGGGGTCCAGCTTCTCCTAGTATCACCCCTTGCTGCGTGTGTCACTGGTCGTGTGTCACCGTATGACACTCACCTGCTAGAAAGCTCACACCCGTAATCTTTCTATTAGTTTTGTTATCGCCGGTTTCCCCATCACTGCCTTCCGAGTTCCTGTTGCAGTGAAATAGTTATATATATATTCACACAAATATATACCTATTTTCACCTGTTCTATCAGGTTATGGGTCCCACTTCACGTGAGTGGTGATTCCGGTTGGTTCGGCTCGCTTCGGTTCGTCCGATTCTACAAACCGTCAACACCGTTTTTTTTACCGTCAACATCGCAGCATAATTCAACTGCGAACCGTATCAGCGGCAATTTTTCCGTCTCCGTTCCCTTTGCCGCTTCCGTTAACCGTGGTTTACCCTACCGACTGTGACTGGGAATCCGCGCACCGTTTCCGTCAGCTGTTGACATCACAGCTATCGCGGCTTGATCCGCACCGTAAAAAGCGGCGAGTCCCTTTCCGTCTCCGTTCTTTTTGCCGCTTCCGTCTTTCGTGGCTTGCCAACCGACTGTGATTGGTATCCCGCGCACCGTCTCCGTCGGCTTTCGTGCATTTTGGTGCACTCCGTCATTTTTTATAAGAATCCTTCTACACTCTGGCCAGCAGCGCCCCTGCTGCCGGGGGACCGCTTTACCGTACGACGTTTTTGACCTCACCGACGTTTTCCTCGTGAAAATTCACCCCAAATTGACTTTTTCATCTCTTGATTTAGTTGATTTTGCAAAAAGTTATCTTTTGCCACCCAAACCCAAACCTTATACCTCACAGATTTTACAGCCGCAGCTGCATGGCTTCTTTGCGTCAGATTGCGCGCATGGCCGCGGTCAGATCTGCGCTTGAACTACTTCGACATCGACAATTTACTGCTGGCTACAGTCTGGTGGTGCTTGGTGGTGCTTATGCACCAAGCACCAACATCGACACCAACGTGTTCAACAACATCGACCACGAGAACTTTGACTTCAACACCCTCTCCCCTCCGCATTCTTCACTCTCACCTGGCGCACCCCTTTGTCGCCATCTGGTGGTGTCTGGTGGTGCTATCACGACCGCTTCCCCCCTCTCCGTCATCCCTTTCGAGTTCCTCCCCATGGCCTCGATCACGTTCCCTCACCGCATTTTCCACCTTCCACCTCCCTATCCCCTCTTCAGCGACGCATTCGCTCTGGTGGTGCAGGCCGCTTTTGGCTTTGGCACCGCGTGGGCATTGGCTGATTCATCGTTTTCGTGGCGCTCGAGGACTTCTGCAATCGAGAACTCCGCCGCCGCCATTCCGCAATCACGTCGCGGCTTGTAGATACTTGCCCTGATGTACAAGGACCGTAGAGCGGGACTAGCCCGCCTAGCCTGTTTATATGTCTCTTAGATGCCTAGGCAGCGCCCATGCACGGATGTGCTTCTAGCTGGGTTGGAAAAGGCCCCCTCGGCCTGGACACTAAATTGACATTGGGTTAGGGCTTAGGGTTTTCCTTGCTCTTGCATGGCCACTCACACCTTCGGGGTGAGGTGGTGTCACGGGGAAGCTGAAATCCCCCCCCCACTGTATGGGGGTCCAGCTTCTCCTAGTATCACCCCTTGCTGCGTGTGTCACTGGTCGTGTGTCACCGTATGACACTCACCTGCTAGAAAGCTCACTCCCGTAATCCTTCTATCAGTTTTGTTATCACCGGTTTCCCCATCACTGCCTTCTGAGTTCCTGTTGCAGTGAAATAGTTATATATATATATTCACACAAATATATACCTATTTTCACCTGTTCTATCAAGGACATCGCACGGTGCTGAGCAAGAAGTACCGAGAACAGAAGACAATGGCAAGGCAGCTGAGGGATGCACCTCGTGTGCCTGCTTTGTCTGAAGAAGAAGTTGAAAAGCGAGGAGAATTGAGACATATGACCAAGGCTCAGGTGCGAGAAGCTAGCGCGCTGCAGTGGGGGCTTGAGCTGGTCATCACAGTGCCCTCCGAGGTGAGGCGCTTGGCGACAGAGGTGGACTGGAAGTCCATCGATGGCGTGTGGGACCCGTGGGCAGGCACTGGGGTCATCAGTGAGGTGATGGTGGAGCAATGGCCGCAATTGAGGTTTATGAATAATGACTGGAATTCTCAGCTGGGTTGGTCTGAGGCGCATGACGCGCTCCAGCCAGGTAACTATCGCGCATGGAAGGAGAAGTATGGTATTTGTGATGCCGTGGTGACTTCGCCTTGGTTCGCAGCACTGGACATCGCGTTCCCTTTGGCAGTTATGGCCAGTCGTGTGGTGGCATGTGTCCATGTTCCTTCTTACTATTTGACAGACATGACCGAGAGCAGAGCCGCGTACTTCAGACGATTGAGTCAGTCTGGAGGCTTGCATGTGATTGGACATCTGGAACATGGACCTATTGGCCGCAGATGCATGTGGGTTTTGGTGTTCAAGAATCCTCTGGTCAGAGCCAGGATGTTACAGGGTGGAGAAGGTGAAGGCATTGGTATGTTCACTTTCAGTTTGGGCAAGTTCATGGCAGATGGTGATACGACCCAGTATGCTGAACGACAAGCCCATATTTGAGTCTGTGCTACTGCACGCAGCAGCTACAGATGGGGGATGTTGGAAATCTGGGCTTGCATGAAGGAGCTTAGTGTTCGATCTCAGTATATCAGAATTTTAAAAAATTTGTAGCTCTACGATCTTGTACTATGTTAAGATTGCTTGGACAGTTACCGACACTAGTGAATGTTAATGACGAACTTATGGTTATCCGCGAGTGTTAAGATTGCTCGGTTCCGACAGTATTCGTACCATCATGTGCACACGTTTGCGACACTACAGTTCTTGGGTTGTTGCCCGTAATATTAGTCATGAATGTGCTGATTTCAACATGATCATTATACCAAATACGGTGTTGTTCACTAGTATTTCGTGGCATTTCAGGGTGTTGCGGGTTACAATAACCCTAATCGCATGCAGTGACATTAGGGTGTTACATAGTATCAGTAACACCTATTTATATCAAAATTGAGCAGTATGCATGTTTACTGGAAGGAAAGAAGCAAAACCGCATTCAGCATGTCACTGCTTATCATGTGATCCCTGTTACACCCCTAAGTTTTTGCACACGATTTTTAGGGTGTTACACGAGATGTGAAGTGCTCAGGTATTTTTCCCATATACCTTGATAGGTGAAAAATTGGAATCCGCGAAAAAATTGGACTGAAATTTTCATTTTGAAATCTAACGTGTGAGATTGTCACCTATATTTGTCACTTTTGGCTTATATATATATATATATGTAAGCCCCATTGTATATCATAATGTATACATCTGTCACAACTCTGTAATATATCTCACTCGCACCCATGAAATTGATATTGATATTTTTTCATGGTGTTCTGTGAAGATATGTGTATGGCCATCATTTGGGGTTTTACTGATTGAAACCCATGATAAATAGACCAAACCCTAATACTTATAACATATACATTAGACTACACTACATTAGATTTATCAATAGTGACTTGCAGTCACTTAAGTGATAACTTGTCAGTTGATTTATTACTTACTTAGGACTGTCAATTCCTTAGATGACCTTAGCTAATAGCTTCAGGCGAGATCACTCCTCGGTTCGGTCGCCTGTCCTTGGCTGTTGATCACGTTGCCTACCCACGAATGGGTCTGCGGGAGGTCTTCTTTATCTCTTCGGATCTATGACAATACTCTGGATGGCAATGCCATCCAGATACTAAGCAACTTGAGCAATTAATGCTCATAGTAATCAGGTAATTTATCATTTAGTTAGGCATATGGCGGTGCACTGGAAGAGTATCAAAATGATATCTCCAGTTTCTAAGTAAATCAGAACAATGCTTGAACAATTAGAGCAGTGTCTGTTTAAATACCTCTATCAGCTACATCAATGTCAAGATGAGTTCTGATCTGTGAGATTTATTGAGATATGCTTTGAAGTGATCAGGTTCCGAATCAACTGTCAAAATGCATAGTAGATGATGGTGTTGCTCCAACGATAGAGTGAACGGGGCATGGACAATGTTCAACAGTGACCAGCTGTTTTGTGAACACTGTATACTGCCTTCGGGTCTGGAGATATTCTCCATCCAGCCCTTCAGCATGTGGATTGATCTTGTTCCCTTATCTATCGCCATCACTGACATCCAACACGCACATGTGTTTGTTGGATGGTATCCTTGCATCATACATTTGATGTTGATTTATACTTGATCATATACACTTACTGACTCAGTGTAATGTCGGCATACATAGTAATGTCAGTGATTTATGCATTGTGCAGGTACTTACTGATTTAGTACACTTAAGCAAATTGATAGTGATTAATCGTACAAGTTAGTCTGTATACCACTGGACAGCATATAGCAAGTATGATGCATATCAATATAGTTATTATACTGTTGTAATCCTGCACTTCTCATCATGATGGATGATGAGTTGAATGGTATATTTTCACAAATGGCTCCGGTGTGTATTCCATCTTGATCAACAGGAGAACAGTTATCCCATCCCAAATCCTCCGCCAGGGATAACTGAGCTAATTCCTGTCTTAATGACCGAGACTGGCACCTTATACCATTTGGATTTCAATATAGCCTATACTTGCAAGATCTAGCATGTATATGTGATATGCATGTTGCAGTGTGATATAGGTGTATTGCTGGATAAACCCCCGGTTCCATGGGGTACAAGCCCATGGTCGGTTAGGCGCGGACAGGTCGCCATCGAATCGATCAACAGAACTACACGATGGTTTACAGATAAGCCCTTACTTTTTAATCCTCTGCAAATACATCTATGTTGCACTGTTGGTATATGCATGTGTATGCCAACCGTTATCGTGATCAGGCTGGTATGCATATGTGCATGTATGCTAGATTTATATGACCAGGTTAATTATTATCACAGTGTAATTGGGTGAACAAGTTACAGTTTATGTAGCAAGTTGCAGTATGTGATAGTGAGTTGCAGTATGTGATAGTGATAAGTGGGATAAGTGTGATAAGTGGGATAGTGACAAAAGTTATCACACTATCAATCACAGCATGTTGTTATAATGATGACAACATGGTATATACTTATGCACAACATGTGTATGTGATGATGATGGTATCACACACAATATTTCTGCAGCATGTATGTGTGTTGTTCATCTGCACAGCATCATGCGTCCCTCTGCGCAGCATCATGCGTCCACATGCGAAGTATTGTGTGTCCATCTGGTGCAAAAATTGTATGAACATCAAAATCGCACATTATGTCTGCGCGTGATAAATATGTATGTCGCGCTGCATACCGATGCACCACAAATCATGCGTCCCCTGCACAAGCTAAAATCATCGCACGTGTGCGTAGCATTGAACAATTCGTGCGGAATATTTGCGAACATCGCTGTCGCACATCTTTTTCGCACAGTATGAATGCGTATGTCGCTGTCGCTGATATGTGTTGCATAGTACGAATGCGAATGCGCTGTCGCCGGTATTTGTCGCATAGTATGATTGCGAATGCGCTGATAACGAAATTGTGCGCATCCCTGTCGCACTTGATGCGAATCATATATACTGACGATCATTTTTCGTTTGCGCGCTTGATTCTCGCATACCGTACCAACCCTGCGACATTTGACAGCATACATGTACGATTCATTGACTCGTGCGCACACCTTGTCGCAATTTATTCACTAATGGTATGTTGTTAGCTGCGAATATGATCGCGCTGATGATATTGTTGCACACTCCGCCGTTCGCTGACGATATTGCAGCGAATGTTGTCGTATGCGTGAAGATATTCGAAATATATGTATGTGCGAGCTCTGTCGCACCGTATACAGATCTATATACGAAATATATCAAGTCTGCTGCACACACTCGTGTCCTCGTTCTTCGCCTGAGCGGGGAGTACCACTGTCACGGTCCTATACGGACTTGATATGTGGCGCGGCTGCTATTGAACTGTAGCAAGCACGCGCAAGTATATGGTGGGGTATGAGTGCAGCAAACTGGTAGACCAGAAGTGCTTGCTTGAGCCCAATGCTCCTCATATACTTCCAGTGCCCTCACGCGTCGCACGCGTTACCACCATCGGGTACGTTGTGAACCCGAGGGCACTGGGTGAACTACCCGCATCGGCTGGTCGATATAGCCATTGATGCTCGCATGCTGTTCATTTCATGCTTGAAGCGAAGACGCGTCTTCTCAGAACACTTCGGTTCTTCAAGACTTGTCCTGCTTCGCCATCTCGATGCCAATACCTGGCCTCTCGATGACAGATGTCACTCACCTTAAGTGGATGACAGACATTATGACTGTACATGTCATAGTCGACCGTACTGACAATACTCGACGACTGTATGTCATTATGACATATGACATATGACATGATATGACATAATATGACATGTATGACATGTATGACACATGTGTCATCGGTCATATCCCGCTGACAATCACTCAAAAAATATCTATATATCACAGCCAATTATGTATATATGTGACAGCAGGCCTGTTGGCATGATGCTATTTGTAATAATTTGCGGTTTAAATTCAACCCTCTACGCGTGTTTGACCTAATCAATCTCATGGTAGATTAGGTTACACAAGTAGCATTCCATGGATCCTCCCAATGGGTACCCTTTCACCGCATATCGCTTGGAGATGATTCGTAACGATGTTGTGGACTACGGGACCAATTTATTGGACCTCGATCGAAGTCTGAGGTGCAGATTTGAGTTTTGAAGAGATGCCAAGGCCTAGCAGACATCGTGCTAGTACGCACACACAAGTAGCATGCCATGGATCCTCTCAATTGGCATCCTTGCACGGCATATCGCTTGGAGATGATTTGTAACGATGTTGTGGACTACGAGACCCACTTTTTGGACCTCGATCGATGTCCGAGATGCAGATTTGAGTTTTGAAGAGATGTCAAGGCCTAGCAGACAACGTACTAGTACGCATACACTAGTAGCATGCCACGGATCCTCCCAACGGGCACCCTTGCACGGCATATCGCTTGGAGATGATTTGTAACGATGGTGTGGACTACGAGACCCATTTTTTGGACCTCGATCGATGTCCGAGGTGCAGATTTGAGTTTTGAAGAGATGTCAAGGCCTAGCAGACAACGTACTAGTACGCATACACTAGTAGCATGCCACGGATCCTCCCAACGGGCACCCTTGCACGGCATATCGCTTGGAGATGATTTGTAACGATGTTGTGGACTACGAGACTCATTTTTGGACCTTAATCGAAACACCATGGCTATACACACACACGTGCATTACATAATATATATGTAATACATGTGTAATACACATGGATGTATTATTACAAGACAATAATATGATCCATGTCTTGTGGATCATATTATTGAAATATGGGGGGGTTTCAATGATATTGAAAACCCCCCATATAATCCTTCAAGACTAGAGGCCATGCTGACCACACATACAAGGTCTTGCCAGACAAATTGCCTTGCAACGTAAACACCCATCCACTCATGCTTTGGTGAAATCCCTTCGGCACTACTAAATGCGTAGACAAATACCACACGGTAGCAACGCAATTCATGGCGGAGGAACTAGCTAGGTCCCCCGTTTGCCATTTGTATGGATCTTCATCAATGCGGCGTAGTAGTGGTGTTCAACAACAGAGTGGACTCCGGTGCATGAAGAATTGCACATACAATCATTGCGCAAAAGGTCTGCTCCGTGACACATGCGCTACAAAAGGGGGAGAATAATCCTGACTGAAGTACGTACTCGCTCCAAACTGCACATCACTAAAATGTTCGCACTTCACTCGTTCTCACACAATTAAACCATCCGCATAATCATGTTGTATATTGTTGATCCCATGGTAGTTAGCACAACGATCTTCGATCATAACCTTTCTAAATCAAAAGTTCATGATATAATGGTATATGCAGAAGTAATGAAAGATTGATCCAGCTAATACAAACACATGCCATATTGCATGGTCCATGTGCTTGTTTCTCACGAAGAAAGGAATACCTCCAGTGTAACTGAGACCGCCCAAAACAAGCAGCTTTACAGCGTCGTGCGGAAGGAGCTTTAGCATGTCTGGGATAACGATAAGGGCAGACCACCCCGTAACCAAATATAATGTCAGTGACAATCTCCCTTTCCAGCCACACAGCCTTTGGCGAAATCGTGTCGTATCTTGCTCCTCATCATTGTCTGCCTCAGTGCGTTCTAAAATTATCCTGCCTCTTTGATGCCAGGATTGGTCAGCAGCGGATGGGATGATCTCCGTGCATATGCCACAAACACCACATATCCATATCACGGTGAGAAGGTGCACAGACCATATTGGTTTATTAGCAAACACAATTCCAAGAAATGGAGTGTATGTACCAGCGATTAGCAGGTAAATTGCGCCTTGATCAAGTATTTTAAAGAGTGCCCGGACATGTTTGGTCATGTAAAAGCTGTGGTACAAAGTCGATGAAATATACAATACACACAGGGATGTGCAGTATATCGCTATACACCAAGCACGTCGAAGCGTAGATGCGGAGGTGGTTGGGTCAGTGACATCCCAATGGTCACCCGCTGCGTCCAGCATATCTTTGATATCGTGATGACTGGCTGTTTTACTAATCATAAACACCGTCCCTATTATGCAGAGTACGAATCCAAGGCCGTGCGTTATGCTGCTCATGACCTCTGACATCACCATGTTACCTTCAGTATCGATGTCAATATGTGGGAGACCACATCGCTTGCGATACTCAAGAGCACGTTCAATCTCTTGGACACCGGTCGACCGCATCCCATTGATCGAGAGGTCGACGCATCGTAACCGGGTGCAACGAGTTCTTACAACGAGATCAGCAAACACGAGGGCACCTCGCTCTCCGAGCCGGCAGTTACACACATTCAGTACCTTCACCACTGGGTTTTCCCACAATGCAGTTGCCAAAGCTAAGGCGCCGTGTGGACCAATTCGGTTGTGCGGTAGATACAGGGCATCGATCTGTCTCGCAGCCATAATGATCTCGCCAAGGACAACGGCGCCATTAGAAGTAATGCGCGCACGCGAAAAGTCCATCGACGTAAACTGAAGGGCAGGAAAATAAAAAATGCTTTCGCATAAGGGCAACATGCTCTTGTCGGAGAATTTATCGGACACGCGCAGTTTTCTTCGTCCGAAACGAATCGCGATTAGAACGCCAGAGTCTGGAGGGACATCATAATCTCGACAAGACTTGATATAGAATTGGGTGATCAATTTAGCAATGCCCGCAGTTGTCGTCTTTATTTCCGATGACGACCCTTTTGCTGCTCCCGCAGAAGGCAGATCAAACGTCGATAGCTTCAGTATCTCATCATCGCTGCTGCCCGCAAGCCAGACATGCTTCCCGTGCTGACGGCCATCGAAGAATTCAGGCTGATGCGTTCCTGGACAATCATTGGATTTAGAATACCGATGGCTACCATGCTGATTTGCGCCCGCGTTCATCGCCAGTATATTCGTGTCGCTGCTAACCGCACGGAGTCGCTGTATCTTCTGAGACCCCACGCATATATCGTCACCTGATACGTAGAGGGCTGGTTTCTTTAGCGGTGATGATGGGATCGTCGATGGGTGCATACAACTCCCTTCAACACGAGCACGGTCTGAACCGATATCATCGTGGATTTCTTGCATGATCACCGACTGCCGACCAGCCGATGGCGTAAACTTTTTTCGAAGAGCGAGATTGAAGAGAAGCTGCTGGGAAACGCAACCTCGATAAGATGGACTGTGTGACTGCACGCACAGGCACTCGCGCGTATACGAATATGGTGGTCGAGAATCCTATGAAGAGAGAGAAAACTATATGTCAGTACATGCGGTATTCACGTGCTCCACGTCTGCAGATGCCACTCGAAGTTTTGCATAAGAATGGTTCAAATACTAATACTATAATGCACCTCTATGTAATCGATCGACTACCGTGCGGCACAACCGAGCATATGGTTCGAGCATTTCGAATATTACGGTACACGGCGCAGTCGCTACGGTCGCTATACAGCAGGCCCCGGAAAATATCGGGGCGCAATCTTTCTACGTAATTGGCATCCACCGAGTTTGCGATTGCAAATGGTTCGAATTCAAGATTCGAATCAAGATATCTAACCCTTTCATAAACGCTGCGCGTGCATGCGCTCCCAACCAACGCACAAAATGTGTCCATCATCGGCTGCCGTGGACGATATGCGGCGATTTTATGTTTTGCCAGTCGTTCTGAAATGGATACATCGGACGGCACTGTTCACTCACTGTTCCCGATTCCCATCGAGGGGACTTCGGCATCACGCTTCGATCGCGCTCGTCGTGCTCACGGAAAATGCGAACGATGGACGCTCGATATTGTTTTGGCCGTTGGATGACATCGATATTGCGAAGTCGGGGGATGTTAAGCGACAATGAGCATTTGACCGTCGGATCGCGATTTGACCCGATGGTCAATAAATTATATTTCGCACATCTTACGGCGAGAGCAAAAAATTAATAACCAGGTCTGACATGTTTTGCGAATAAAGCAAAAAATATGGGACGCATGAATGCCTGTCTTGCACTTGGGAGTGTGCAATGCACGTTCAATCATTACGTGCGTGCCTTATGAGAGCGAAAATTATGCCAAACCCTCACGTGCATGCCTCGCACCTGAGAAAAAAGTGCGTTGTTCCTCATCTTGTGCGCGATGCGTGCACTGATTGCACACCGTATTTTCCATGATGAAGACGTTGGATTTCTCAGCGCTGCATATACATTTGAGGCACACAAGCACATGCAACTAGTCCACACTGTGCCCACTCCGTGCCCGATATTTGAGTGCGCACATTGATAGGCATCCGGGCATATTGCATGTACAATGAGTATAAATTTATACTTGTTGCTGACGTATGGCAAATCACTGTTATGTCTGACCAAATTCAGAGGCAGTCGCAGCAGGCAAATCGACTTGCTCGCTAACGATATGCATAATGGGACCATTATACTCCCCTTTTTTGGAAACCCCAAAAGCAGAACACTCTTTATAAGGACTATTTCTCTCCATCGACATCTTGTGACAATTTATGTGGCACACAATATATGCTGGCTCCAAGCCTCCAAGCCAACGCAGACAAACCTACATGAGTGAAATGTGTTTGGTCCCTAACAAAAACACCGGCACTGGCAATCGTATATGCCATGCACCATACATGCCATGCATCCGGTGACTGTTTCTTCAGGTGTGGAGCACCACGGACACTCATCAGTTTACAATGTACCACGCGTTTGAGGACTTTCGTGCAGTTTGGATGAACGCAACATGTAGGTCATTTGTTTTTGGAATTCGCGCCCCCTGCCTTGCTTTTCTTTGTTCTTGCCTTGCCAATTATTTCTTTGGGACCGACACTGTTTGACACTGCAGGAATGCACCCAACATCACTATCATCCCTGTTCAGCCCACATAGCAACTGACTCAGCGCCAAGAACGATCTGTGCAATATTCGCTACGAAGCACCTCACAATATTTTCTAACAGATACAGAGTCAAAGCCAAAGCCTGTCCGTGCACAGTCGGTACGGTGGGTGAAATGCAAAGAATTGCGCCTGAAAGAACGGCTGCAGCGCAACGCACGCTGTATAGTCCGCTGCTTCCACTTGCGGTACATCCTTAATCATCGAGAGAAACATAAAAGGTATTGAGAGCACCATTACCAACATTGGCGCCATCCGCAGCAAAGCCGTTGGATCCAACTGCAACAGTCCACGCTTCCCCAGATCAGAAACCTGAATTCATAAATTCAAATTACATCACTCGATGATTCCTCCAGATTGGCAGGCTAAGACTTTGAGAAATGTTCCAACAAACAAACAGACCTCAGAAGCCGTGCACTTCAGCCAATTTTACAGCAGAACTGCTTATCGTTGCCCCCCCCTGTCCTTGTTGCGAGGACGCCCCTCACAGGAATCGTGTGATCAGTGTGCACAAGTGCCACACTGCTCATAGAGGAGCATGCTAGATGTTAGTGAAGAGGGAGGCTTACGCGGCTAGTGGTGGAGCACGCTTCCAGAGCCAAAAGAAATTATCTCACGAGGCAGGAAGCATTCGTGTGTAGGCTCACAAATTGAAGTGCCTTGCTAAACGCCTCATTCAAAGACCTCACCTTGAGAGTTGTCCAAAAAACTGCCAAGTGATGCTGCCATTCGGAGGATGCTGTTGGATTGAGCGAGCATCCTGTCTTAACGCCCACACTCGCTTAGAAGGTCTTGGAGATGCCGCGCCAAATTTACCGTACAAGAATAGCACCTCTCCCTAAGAGTTATAATGGCTTCCCTTCACCTGTGTCCTTATTCACACGTACTGCTGACACTGCGAATGCTGCAGGGATGCCAAGCAACGTTAGCATCTTTCGCTAAGAGTGCATGTGACTTTTCCCTTAACCTGGTGTAGTCTTCCGCACCGACCACTCAAACTTACTTAGCATGCTGCAGGGATGTCATGCAACGTTAGCACTCCTCTCTCTGATTTGGAACGACTTCTACTTTTAAAGTTGCGAGAAGGAAAAGTGTTCCCCCTCGCTCTATCACAGCACAAAATCAACATACTTGTATAGGGAAAGTGCGCCATCTTGCTATGTAACAGATGTTCCACACATAGGGAAAGTGCGCCGTCTTGCTCTATCATGGCGTATGTTCAACATATAGTGAAAGTGTGCCGTCTCGCTCTATCACGGCACATGCTCAACACATAGGGACAGTGCGCCGTCTTGCTCTATTACGGCACACGCTCAACATATAGGGAAAGTGCGCCGTCTTGCTCTATCACGGCACACGCTCAACATATAGGGAAAGTGTGCCATCTTGCTCTATCACGACATATGTTCCACACATAGGGAACGTCGCCCAAATCTTGCTCTATCGTGGCATATGTTCCACACATAGGAGAGAAGTGCGCCGTCTTGCTCTATCCGGCACAAATTCAACATATAGGAAAGTGCGCCGTCTTGCTCTATCACGGCATATGTTCCACTCACAAGGAAAGTGTGCCGTCTTGCTCTATCACGGCACATATTCGACATATTGGGAAAGTGTGCCATCTTGCTCGACCACGGCATATGTTCCACACATAGGGAACGTGCACCGTCTCGCTCTATCACGGCACACACTCAACATATATGGAGAGTGCGCCGTCTTGCTCTATCACGGCATATGTTCCACATATAGTGAAAGTGCACCGTCTTGCTCGAACCCAACGCATTTACACATATAGGGAAAGTGCACCGTCTTGCTCTATCACAACGTATCTCCACATATAGGGAAAGTGTGCCATCTTGCTCTATCATGTCATGCGTTCCACACATCCGGAAAGTGCGCCATCTTGCTGTATCACAGCATAAGCTCCACACATAGTTAAAGTGCGCCGTCTTGCTCTATCACGGCAAACCTTCAACATATGGGTTGGCCACTCACCTTGCAGCTGCTTGCGATCGCAGAAGCTACCAAGCTTTCTGTCCGAGCAAACCCACATGTTAGAGGCGGAACTTGACGGGTGCACAACTGGTGACGGTCAACGGCCATCCCGAGTAAGCGGAGGTGCAGCCAGTTGCGGCCTACCGCCAACCACAGAAAGCGCATGCATTGAACCTCACAGCAACTTGCGAGAGTGAGTGCAGATACTGCCGCTGAAAGCTAGCAGCCGGTGCATGTTACGGGACCGCAGATGGTAAGAGCGTGCGTGGGGCCTTCTGGTGATGCGGAGCATCTGAATGGCAAGAGGAAGGCGCAGGCATTGTTGGTGACTACGAGATCACCGCTACTTATGGATCGTTCTGAGTTGATCAAGGAAGTCAAGGGCAACCGTCAGCGTTGTGCCAACCGCGTTGCTGCATGCGAAATTTCCTTTTCTCGAATCTTCTCAAAAATGAGATGTGAGTGTATGCTGGTCGGTCTATCCTTTTCTCAAATCTTCTCAAAAAAGAGATGTGAGAGTATGCTGGTCGGTCTTTACGAATAGAGAGTCATTCCGGTGGTGATAATTTTCCACGACACATGTTTTTCACCGGCTGGCATGAGGCTTCCGAGCGACAAGTAAGTTGCGGAGGGTGTAAATCTAGAACGTAAAGTGGTCACGTACCTTTTGTGCAAGCTGTCTAACAACGCCCTCTTGTAGTCCGTTGTGATTCTGACGCACTGAAAGGGAAGGAGTGTCCGTGATATGTAAGTACTCTGGAGCACGGGTAGGAGGAACCCGGAAATAACTTCAAAAGAGAGCTTAGCGAGACGCTCACCAGCTCGCCGAGATAAGGATCGATGTAAGGAGCCTCATTGTAGTTGGGCCGAGCATCTTTTTCAAAGTATTTTCTCCCATGAAAGGTCTCCACCCTGTGAGCACAATGTGACAAAGCGTGAGTGCACCTCGACTTCGACAACAGGTTTGGGCTGCTATTCGTTGAGCTGCAGCTAGGGTTCTGTCTCAAGGGCTTTCCCCGTCGGCCGTTTGTCTGTCGACAGCAGTGGTTAGAATTGACTTTCTGCTTCAGCAGGTCATCTGTGCCTCACGTCGTGCGGGATACTCAGAACTGTCGCGTGAAGCACCATGCAGTGCCGTGCGGAGCACCGAGAGTTGGCGCACGGAGTGCCAGCAAGTATCACAATCACCAGGCAACCGCCAAGGTACAAGATATTTTATCAAGACGAGAAAATCCATCTTCAGGAGCGGCGCTAGACGGTAATCTTTTGAAGGCGCGCCGCAGATCAGCCTGCCTGACCTGCGATATTGCGCGAGTAATGTGCTGTTGCAAATAGTCGACATGATGTCCTCCACGTACTGCTCACTGCCCTGCTTAAGCACGTGCAAAACCTTGAAATTCAGTCGGTGACTGCAAACCGCTGAAGCTCTGACATCGGCCATTCTTGCAACGTGGTCCAAGATCCATGGTTCACGAAGGTGCAGGAAGCTCCGCAGAGGGATCATTCGCCTCTTTCCATCGTTGGCACTATCCCGAGATGTTCCAGAGCAGCAAACTCACTGTGTAAGGAACTTGCTTCTGCTCTCCGTCTTGCGTGATTGTGATGTACTTGTCTTTCAACTGCGTCTCCGATTTGCACTTTGAGCCGCCAGTCTCTCAGGAAGTAAAAGGAAATTTCTAAAAGCTGAACCCAGTGAATACCTGTGGCGACGGTGCAAAGACAACATTCGCAAGCGACCGCACTATAGCGCGACATCCTGTCAACGAAAGAAAGTCAGAATACAACAAAGATCGACTGAACCGAAAGTTTTGGGGTGGACATACCCTCACAGCCTAGCTCGCCTGTGATGGGAACGGCAGAAACTGACAGACAGGAGGTAAACAAGAAGAGAAATCCCTTCATCTCTTTCAGCAACCTTGATGTTGGTTGTTGCCCTCGCTTTCTGGACTTCGTTTTCGTTTTGCTCCTGTTTACTCGCTGTGGATGTCAGAGTTTTACCGAAATTTCTTTTGGGGGAATGATACCGAACGATTTTTTTGTCGAAGATCGCAATGGTTCCACCACCTTGCACCTATCCACCCGACTGGGTGACATGACAATGACATTCCCGTCCGTGTCACTGCGTGACACTCGACCTACTCGTGTGTCCGTGGTGATGGTGGTCGTGGTCCGTGTCCTTGTGGCACCTTGAGTTGGGGCTTGGGCTTCCCCTTCCTCTACAGCCTACTGTATGTGTCACCCTCTAGCTGACCACGACGAGAGCCTCCGGAAACCGGGAAAGCGATTTTCCCACAGTTTAGACTGTTTTTTTTTTCTGTAAGGTCCGGAGGTTACGACCATGTTCGTGTGGGGTTACACGTGTTCTGGGCCGGCGTCTCCACAAATAAAGAAATAACAATTTCGATATTGTATAGGGTTACAAACCCTATACTGGAATATCCTAGTTCACTAGATATCAGAAACTCCCGAACTGTGTGGATAAACTCATGAGATAAATAAACCCTAAGCTAGATATACCCGGAACGGTCTCGGACGGTTTCGGAGTCTAGCCTACCTGTGACACAGCGTGTGTCACAGCACGAACCTATAGATCAGTCAGCAGTCCAGTGTTGGTCCTAGGAGTCTGTCATAGGGGCCTGACCGGGACTCCCAGTCAGGGCTGCCTATACAGATTTCAGCACACCACCCCAGCACTGTGGGTGGTGACTGTCTAGGAGAGTCAGATAATGTAAGATAAGTTAGGGCAGGAGCCAGGTTGACAGACCTAACTGCTAATCCAACTGTGCAATTCTGAAACACAAATTGGAAACCCTCTAGCTAGCACAGGTGCAGAAACCTACGGGCATTGTGCACCCGCTAAACAACTGAAAGGCACCGAGCTAGCAAGCCAGAATGTAACTTGTAGATGTCAAAAGCAAAACATAAACCAGAAAAGTTGTTGAAGTCACCGGAGTTCCGCACACCACCATGTCGGTGTGCATCCAGAGTGAACAAGAAGTCAATCGACAGCACCAAAGTAGCCAGCGGTGGTCTCAATCAAGTCCGACCCGAAGGGAGGGTTCCCGAAAGGACCTCTCTCATGTAGAGCCACACCGTAGAAGAAGGCCATGTCGAAGCTCAAATCTGCCTGAGCAAGATCCTGAAAGATGTCAGGGGGCTCGGGCGGCTCAAGCGGTGGCACATTGTCAGCCACAAAGAAACCCTGAGCCGGGATCACGGATCCAACAAATTCATTCGTGGAGAAAATTGACGGAGTCTCCCAATCGAGATCACCACCAGGCGAAGGCAATCCCGCAGCCGACTGAGCATCGGGCACAGCTGCCACCCCCATGATCGAGATGCAAAGAACGAGGGAAAGGAGGAAAGGAATTCCCCATGGCCCAACCGTGGCAGGAAAGCCCCAGGGCGGCTTCCCACAACCGTAGGTCCTCTGCTCGTCCACGGGCGGCCCGGAAACATGATTGGCCGACGGAGGCGAACCCCGCGGCTTCAGCCGGAAGCTGCCGTCGGCAAAGTCCTCGTAGTCGTCGGTGTCGTAGCCGGTGAGGTCAACCGGCGCGATGGCGGCGTGGTTGACAGTCTGAACGAACCCAGGGAACTCACCGTCCGTCGTGGCAGTCACCCGCGCCGATTGAAGCGGCACGGGCTTCACATCCTCCTCCTGCGAGACAGGTATAGCAGGGGCCGGCACGGCGGATGCCGATGCCGCCGCACCACCTGCCGGAACCTGCTCCTCCGGCATGTTCCCCGCTGCCGCGGGGCCGCACACCAGAGCCGATGCACGCGGCTCGAGAACCGCCGGTGGTGGGAAGGATGCGTGGGTGTAGTGCACCTTGCAGTTTGCCGCGGCATGGACCTCCGCGGCGAGATCGTCCAGCCGCTGATGAATGTCGTCACCCGCGGGCTCGTCAGCAGGCTGCTGCAGCTCTACCGTGAAGCCGTAGGCGGACACGTCGATCCCGCCCACCGCACCCGCACAGAGTACCGCAGGCGGCCCGTACGTAGATGCCGCAGTGGCAAAAGCCTCGGCCCCATCGTCCGCCGCCTGCTGGAACAAGGCACACATGGCCAATGCACGCACCCCCTCCGCGTCCTCCTCGTCGATGGGAATGCAGAATGCCGCGGCCGAGTGCGGGGGATGCTGACGCCCGCCCAATGGACAGTCGCGGTAGAAATGGTACTGCTCACCTTTCCCCGCCTTCTTGCATTTCCCGCAAAAAGGCTTCGCCTTCTGATCGTCACGGTCAAAACCGACCGGAGGCAACGGGTGCGTGCCGACACGGAACCCCCGCTGCGTACCGCGCTGCTGCTGCTGCCGCTGCTGACGCTGCGGCTGCTGCCGCTGCTGCTGCGCCGGCGGTGCGTCCGCCCCGCGTTGCTGCCGTAGCAAGTCCTGAAGCTCGTTGATCTTGTTGAGGAGGGCGCCGTACTCGGTGCTGGAGAGCTGCGCGGAGATGCCGCTCTTGCCCGAGACTGCCTTCCCCGCCCCCGTCTGCGCCCAAGCCTGATAAATCTCCACCACAAGGGAGCGGAGAGACGCCAAGGAGACATGCGCGAGATCGGCCGCGAGAGGATACCGCACCTTGACCGCGGTGTAAAACACCGGGTCCAGCCGGTTGTACAGGGAGAGCTTCCTGGTCTCCTCGGTGGGTGTCCAGTCCGTAGCTTTGTTATCCCGCACCAGACGCTGTTCCCGAGCCAAGATGGGCTGCGGGTCAGTGTCTGCGGGATAACGCAACGCGGCGTGCTCCTCCTGGTGCGACTCACGTAGCGCCACAGGTACGCAGCCCTTGATGATGTCCACAAGAGCTCGCCGTCCATCACGGTCAGACGAGGCGTCGGTGCCAGTCAGCCAGACGTAGGCGTTGCTGTGTTTCTCGACAACCAGAGCCAGAACGTCGTAGAGCAAGCCGTTGACCTTGGTCACCACACGAGCCAGAGGGTCGTCGAGGTCAAAGGATGCCAGCTCCAGCCCAGCCGAATGAAACTCCGTACGCAGCTGCACCACCAGCTCGGAGAGGAGGCCAGCGTCGTCCGTACCGCGAAAATGGTGCTTTTTGTCCCCAAGGACATCCTCTCGGACACCCTTGGCCCATTGGCGGTGCAGCCGCGTTTTGTAGACGTCGTCAACCAGCTTGCTCTGCTCCTGCAAGTACTTCCTGGTCGCCACGTCTGCATCCTCGTTGGAATTCGGAGCGGGGGTCGGAACAGTTGGCGTACGCACCGTCGGACTGTTCCGAACCCCGTCTAATAGCCTCAGTGAGGCGTCGATGTCACTGTCCCTGTCCAGGGACTTCTTCGCTCGGGTCAACATGCCCATACTCTGAAAAGCCAGAGGGGAGGTGGTACGCAGTCGCGCGGTTGGGTGTGGTAGCGGAAAAATGGTAACGGTCAGCAGCGGAGAGGAGCTAAGAGAGTGGAGCGGCGAGGGGCACTCGAAGATGTCGTCTAAGTCGAAGGTGTCGCGAACACCAGCCCAGAAAACAGTAACCAGCAGGGCCAGTGCCGGTGCAAAACTGGATCCGAACATTGCTAAGACTAGTCCGTAACGAGGCGCGGTCCCCATGGCCGCCACTCCCAGTTGCTTACCGCAAACAATTCATACCATAATTCCTAGTCGCACCCAAACGCGCATGCGCGCACCACCTCTCCAAGCGGCCGTTTAGCCAATCATGGCCAAATCAGCAAGTGGAATAAAAGCGTGGATGGGGCCACGACCTACTGGAATATCCTAGTTCACTAGATATCAGAAACTCCCGAACTGTGTGGATAAACTCATAAGATAAATAAACCCTAAGCTAGATATACCCGGAACGGTCTCGGACGGTTTCGGAGTCTAGCCTACCTGTGACACAGCGTGTGTCACAGCACGAACCTATAGATCAGTCAGCAGTCCAGTGTTGGTCCTAGGAGTCTGTCATAGGGGCCTGACCGGGACTCCCAGTCAGGGCTGCCTACACAGATTTCAGCACCCTATACATGTGCGGGAGACTTTTGTGAGCTTTCAATCATTCAATGGGAGCACGACCCTCCGTAGAGGCGTGACCTGGTAGGGATGTGGTCCCTATGATAATCCACTAAAATCCTATAACATCCGGTAACATTCACGGAGAGATTGGTTTCACCCCCCATCATAAGGCGGGGGCTTGTCTCCTGTTTCCCCAATTCGGAGTGCAGTGCATGTGTCATTGTCTATTGGAATATCCCGCGGTTCACGGATATCAGACAGTCCTAGAACCAATATAGACAAACTCTGCCGAGTTCTGACCAGGCAGCCCTGACACGCAGGCCCCTGAGTCAAAGTTTCCAGACCGAGATCGTGATTAGGGTACGAGTACGGGTATAGTTCGTGTGACCGTTCCGGGTTTAGGTTTAGGTTATTAAGTTTTTACTTCTCAATATTCAGTTTAGTTGATGTTATCCGAAAGTAGCACTCGACTGCGTTAACTGATATACTTGAATATACCGAACGGGTATATTCCCCTAGGTCGTGACCCCATTCACGCTAATTATTTTCTCACTGCTTTGGCCATGATTGGCTAAGCTTTGCCGCTTGCTTGGAGTAGGTGGTGCGTGGACGCGTGTTGCGTCTACGCTTGGGACTATGGGTTGTGACCTTTGAGCTGACGTCACGGTGAGGCTCGCGGCAAAGAATTGGTTTTGAGTTTTTATTCCACCTTGGAGGAACGCCGGATTTCGCGCATCACGGCGCCTTGCTGGACGGCAAAGCTAGCTTGCCACGATTCGACCTCTTCACACCGCACCGCCACCTCGACGAAGCTGCATTGCGATTTCGCTTTTCCCGACCCGCTAGCAACGCGTGTCCCGATCAACCGCACCACCGATCTCCTGAAGGTATTTAGAGAAAGGAGTGCGGCAAACACACGAGCGAGGAGGCGTCTGTTGCTGGACAACGACATTGACGCCTCCATCAGACTGCTTCCGGCAGTTAGAGACTCACCCACACCGTCCACACCACCTGTCCCTGTTCCGGCAGCTCCACACGCAAATGATTCCGACGGGATGTTACGCGCGAGGCAGCTTTTCGAGGACAACGTGGCGAAGGTGGCCGCAATTTATGCGAAAGGACGACATCAACAATGGGCGAAAGTAGCTCGCGAGCTTTCCTTGGGCGGCAAGGACCAGTACTTTGAGGCCGCCAAGGACTCCAAAAAGCTTTCCAAGATCGTCGTCGTCCTGAAGAACGCGAGTTCAGTTCGGCTGGACTGGACTTGTCCTCGTTTGACTTCGACGACCTCACCAAGGCCGTCATTCCAAAGGTCAACGAACTCTTGTACGACACACTCGCGTACATCGTGAAGACGGATTCAGCGGCTGAGCACTTCCTCCACCTCGGGACCGACTCCGTCTCTGACTGGGATGGGCGTCGCGCCCTCCTTGACTTGATCAAGGGTTGTGTTCCCCCAGGGGTGCGCCAAACCCTCCAGGAGGAACATTCCCAGCTTCGCTACCCCGCTCGTATCGACCCGCGCCCGCTCTTGGCGAGGGAGCAGAGGCTAGTGCGTGACATCCGGTCGGAGGATTGGACTCCGACCGAAATGTCACGCAAGTACAAGCTCTTCGAGCGCCTCGACCCCGATTTTTATGCGGCGGTTCGTGTGCGCTACCCCATGCCCGCGGACCTCCGGCCCGTCCCATTGTCCACGCTCACGAACCTGGGGACTCGCATTTTTGTGGCATGACTTATATGGGCACAACAACAGGCGGAGCTGGGAGTGGCGGCAGGGCCCAGCGTTGCTGGGGCCGCCTACTCCGGCGTGGACGAGAGGGTGCTCGAGGTGCTTGGGCAATTGACGACGAGGCTCGAGAAGATTGAGGCCGCGATTAAATTCCAGAAAGCTGACGGTGCGGCATCTCTCCCACGGAGCCTGAGGCGCGGCAAAGGGCTGGACGGTTTTCGGACCGGCTCAAGCCCTACGCCCCCAGTTGGTTTCGACAGGGACAATCGGCGTGCCCTTTCCCTCTGCCATCGCTGCGGCAGGGAGGGTGAAGGGAAGAAGTACCACGGGTACAAGGAGTCCCCCCTACGGTGGGAAGAGCGCGGCCGGGGGAACGGCCGCGTACTGCATGCTCGCTGACGGTGAGGGGGCGGACGAGGCTATGCGCACGTTGCCAAATCTTCCAGGTGGCGGCAGACGATGGGTCGGAGGCATTTGCCGCGGCGGTTGCGGTGTACGGCGCGCCGGCGGTACTTGCGGGCGGTGAGTCCGACGAGATTGACGCCTCCACCTACGGCTTCACGGTGCCCGACTCAGGCAGCGGAGTGCTGTCCGAGCTGGAGGCCCTCACTGGCCAGGTGCGAGCCATGGAGGAGAGGGCAGGCGTCCATCTCTCCCAAGTCTCCCTTGCGGAAGACGAAGATGTGCTTGAGCATCGCGCACCGGTTGGCGCGCCTTCGGCAAACGCCGTAGCGAGCGATGTGCCTCGACGGGTGGTGCCGCGCGGTGGCGGTGCCTCGGCAGGCGGTGCACTCGCTACGGGTGGCTACATGGCCCAATTTTGTGTGCCGACGGAAGAATTCCCCGGCGGGGTTGACATGGTCCCGATGCGCCCCTACGTGCCGGCCATGACGCTCGAGCCGTTAATTTCGGCGGTGACATGCTCTTTTCAGCCGGCTGCTGATTCATTCGTGGAGCCGTCGGAGGCAATCGGACATTATTCCATCGACGATTACCTTTCGGACTCGGAGGCCGACGAGGTTGGGAAATCAGAAATTCAGAAATCATTCGTGGGGACCCTGAGCGGTCAATCGACGGGCGCACGGGCCGCCCGCAGCAGGCAACGTTTGCGGTGCGGTGCTCCGCCCCATGGCTTTAGGCCTAACTTCGTACTGCTTGCATGCTTTCTTGCTTGGGCTCTTGGGCATTGGCTTCGCCGGTGCGGTAGGCATCGGTGGTGCTTCGGGAGGCGGCATGCCCGCTGCCGATGCGCATTCGACGGCTGTGCCCCCACCAGACTAATGGCGGCCAGAGGGCTATTGTGCCACGGACCACGACCCTCGCGGGTGGACTTGGTATCCTGGACCGTCGTACCCGCAGGTGGTGGTGCCTTATCTCGGACCGTGGGGGACATTTCTCGGACCGTTGTGGGACGGTGCTCCGCCATCGCCGCCGTACTCACCACCGCCTTCGGATCATGAGCCGGAGGAGGTGGTGCAACCCACTCTGAACGGCGATCGGCAATCGACACGTGCGGGTATTTACATCGACGACAGCTACGGGATCGACTTAACCGGGCCCCGTTACACCGGGCTGGCGACAACAACCTCGCGGACATCTTCACACAACCCCTTCCTCCACAGGCTGTCTTTTATAACAACCCTTCCTACTACGGGCTTGGGCTTCAATCGGGGACCTCTGACACTGACTCCGGCTACGGCTCAGCTATGGACGAGGTTGATTGACGGCTTGACTCTGGTGGTGCACCGGCATGGAGCTGGTGCACAGATTTGCTTTGACGACGGCGACATCTACAATGGGCTTCATTCACTTTATGTGCCGTAGTCTCTTTTGACAGTTTCAATCTTGAGAGTTTCAATTGTGCTTTGCAATTTATTTGTGTTTGCTACGGTAGTTCAAAGAATCGAGCTTTACAACTGCGGTAGTGTATTTCATTTGGCAGTTTAACCCTGAAGGACTTATCACAATTGCACAGTAGGTGGTGCAGCTTATGCTGCTTAAGTATTTTGCCCCTACATTCTGGAAAAATCAGAAGACGCGTCTTCTGAACGTCTTCTGAGACGTCTTCTGGACGTCTTCTGGGGTCCAGAAGACATCCAGAAGACATCCAGAAGACGTCTTCGGCGCGTCTTCTAATGTCTACCATCTTCTGGGTTCCAGAAGACGTCCAGAAGATCTTCGGGGAAGACATCCAGAAGTTATCTTCTGGACGTCTTCTGCATGTCTTCTGTATATCTTCTGAATCCCGGAAGACGTCTTCTTGATATCTTTTGGGCGTCTTCTGTACATCTTCCCCGAAGATCTTCCGGACGTCTTCTGAAACTCAGAAGATGGTAGACATTAGAAGACGCGTAGAAGACGTCTTCTGGATGTCTTCTAGATATCTTCTGGAACGCAGAAGTTATCAAGAAGACATCTTCCGGAATTCAGAAGATATACAGAAGTCATGCAGAAGACGTCGAGAAGATATCTTCTGAATGCCTTCTGCATGTCTAATAAATTTCAACATTCGTATACGCATTCGCGCGGAATATTTTTAGGCGCTGAAATAAGTTTGCAAGAAGGATGAGTGCAAACACGATGTATGGCATTATACACTTCTCGCCATCCTTGACAACCATATTCTCAATGCAAGTTTGATACACGACAAGAGATGAATTATTTGTGTGGAAGGCTAAGATGCTTTGGAGACTAAAATTGCATTAACAATATTACTTTTCAATCAAGAATCTAATCATAAGGAGGCCCACGCATATTATTATCCTAACTAGCTAAGTGTCTAGAACTACTTCACATTCATGTTCTAAACAACTAGTCTACTTACCTAGAAACGATGTTCAACTAACATGCACACATGGCACAGGTCTTGGACCACGCAAAAACATGGGTTTTCCACTCGCTCGTTTTTAACCGATCTGAAAAACAACGCACACCAAAATACCAACACTTAGTAGAGTGAAAACACACAATGAATACAAGCACGAATTCCTAGGAAAGGTAAGGTAAGTACCTTTACTCTTCTAGTTGTGGGCGATGGGCTGAAAATGCGCTTTTCCCACTTGCTCATTTTCAGCCGATCTGAAAAACTGTAGGAGGCAGTACCAAACCTTCTACTTAACAGTCACTGTGAAACTACTTGTGGATAAGATATAGTGCAAGGTTCTATATTATGCGCTATATCTTATTTGATGCTAACCAAACTATGCTGGTTCTTAGGATCTATGTCCAGACTCAATGCATATACTTGCATACAAGAATTAGGTATTTATTTGACTTTTGCCATGCGGCTGTTTTTACTCTAGAAATCTCAACTGTTTCTTTGGCCTTGGCCATTACTTATTCACTCAACTCTCTGAGGTAATCCTAGTCAGCATGGCCAAGTCTCATCAACCTATCATATGCTTGTACTACATTATCATGCAGTATGATGTGCCAGTATTCTACATGTCACAATATTACACAGTACAGTGGTACTGTGTACTCCCATATAAGGGGGGTCTCTTCCTCAACAGGGATCTCGGGCGCTAATGCTGTAAGGCGTGTATAACACTTTTGGCATGTATGACATTGCTGAGTCATCCGCGCATGACACCGTGTGTTGTCCTAGCACAACTCCCCCCCCCTTCAGGTGGGAAGCGTCCTCGCTTGTGCTTAGATGCACAGTCGTTAGGCTGATTCGGGGCCCATGGTGTCCCACTCGCTGTCGTCGGACATCACTGGTGGCGGCGTAGGGCTGTATTCCGGCATCAAGGTCACTGGCTCCTCGTCAGCTTCTTCCGGATTAGCGCAGACTCTTTCATCGTTGAGGTCTGACTCATTTTCATCTCTCCAGAGCAGCTCCGCTAGGTATTCACACACCGCTGCGATTGCCCCCACGGGTTGTTCCACCGGTAGAGAGCTGAATAATTGTTTAAGCAAGGCTGCGGGGATGCCATACACGTGCCATCCAGCTCCCATGCCTGGCCTAGGGTCGCCCGACTCTCTGCTGGTGGAGCCGCTCTGCGCCATCTTCTCGTGTCGCCCATAACGGCGTTTGAAGTCGCAGGGGTTTTCGGGGTCGCAAGACTTCAGGGTGGTGATAGGCGCGTTGGTCAAGAAGTGGGTGGGTTTCTTGTAGGGCATACCATACTTACAATACGTAGCTAGATGCGGAGGTGGCAACCCTTGCATGCATCGGCGAGTGTGTAACCCATGAGGAGCTCGGCCACGCGGGTTCTCGATGAAGTAGAAGCTCGGCTGGAGGTACTTGATGATCTCCAGCGTTCTCCGCACTTGCCTGTCAGCACCACGCAAGTTTCGTATCCCTACCGTTTTGGCTTGGCTATACTCCGTGCATGGAGGGCTCGCCCAAATGACGTCAAAGTGCTTGGGCGAGAACTGCCGATAGTCCCAGTGCAGGATGTTTTCGCAGTGAGTGGGCTTCCATCGGTTCTGGATGTCCACCGAGACTACCTCACACCCAGGAAACTGCTTGCTGAACTGTCGTTCGACGGAGCCCGTGCCACAAAACAACACCAAGATCCGTATTGGGCGTCGAGACGGTTGTAGGCGTGCTGCTCCTCGACCAGGTCCTTGGGATGGCATGAAACTAGTGGGCGACACCGTCGCGAATGTGCCCACCTCGTCGTCGGCTCGTTCTTCCGGGATCCACGCCATTCCGTCCGCCTGTAACTCTTCAGGATCCGTCAACCATATCGCTCCTGCTGACTCCTCGCGTTTGCGAGTGACTCTGCTCTTTTCACGTTCTTGCCTCTTGGCCTCGACCTTCTCGAACTCCTGAAGAGCGCGGTTAGGTATCCCTTTTCGGCCAACTCCATCGAACTCGAGGTCCTCGCGAGTTTTCCATTCATTCTCGGAGCGCGGCATACCTACCCATTTGACCATGTACTCCGTCCATGTCCGCCCGCTACGTCTCCTCGTGCGTGACCTCTCAATGCACTCCACCGCCATCTCCTTACGACCGCTTACGTCCACAGGGGGAGGCGGAATCTCCGCACTCCTGTCCGCGAACTTGTCCTGGCCCGACTCCACCGGGGTGAGTCTATCCACGGTGAAGACGTCGTGCACCTTCCACTGTGGTGGTAGCTTCAGGCGGTAAGCCGCGGGGGCCCCTCGGTCCTCGGGGGCGAGCTTCATCTGCCGATCGCTGTGGAAGGCCTCCAGTACCTCCATCGGGCCCAGGCGCTTCTTCAGCAACTTCTTGTGTAGGCCCCGATCCCCGGGCTGGGTGAGATGCGTGGCGTCCACCCACACCATGTCACCTATTGCGTACCGGCGAGCGCGATGGCGAGCGTCATACTGGGCCACTTGCTGCTGCTGAGCTACCAGCAACCTATCGCGAGCAGTCTGCAACTGCTGAACAAACTGCCGGGCGGTCTCGTGGGCCGTGCCTTTCTTCACGACGTCCCCTCTCCCCCCCTTGGCGCGGCCCCTACGAGAGGCCAACGCAGCTTCTACGAAGAAGTCGAGCTGCGACGCTGGGGCATGCCCATACGCAAGGTCGCCCATTGTTTCGGGGTCACGTCAGGCGTGTCCGTCAGAGCTGACCACTCGTGGAGGACTTCGCGCTTCACATGTTGTTCACGCTGGACCGCAAAGGTGGTGCACTTGGAAGCGAAGTCCACGGTAGCCTTCCACGCTTTCATACACTTCCTCACGTAGAACTCGGACCGGGCGATGTTACACACCGTGATTTCGAGAGTGATCTCTTTTACACGACGTTGTTCTTCTCGCCATGCACTCAAGAGCCGGGACGCCAATCGTGAACTTGCGTGTCCAGCAAAATCTTGCGTTTTGCGTTGGACCTGATTCTTGCGATGAGCTCGCTCGTGCCATGCTGTAAGGGAAACACGCATGAGTGCGAGACGGGCACGTAGGCGCCATGTCGTAAGCGCAGATGAAACACGCCCGCTGAGCACTCGTGCTGTCCAAGTACTCCACCAATTACGCAATGCACATACCGCCAGAATATCCACTGCTACAGCTTGGCGTGCCAGCCTGACGCTCCACTCGTTCACGCTTGACAAACCGCGCTCGCCACTTGGGGGTGCACTTTCACGCCTAAGCGTAAATATGTTGCTCTCATGGGTCAGGTTTCCAACGTGATGCTCTGGTGCCAAAGGCAAATGGTCAACTACAGCTTCGCTATGAGGAGATGATCTCAAACTATGAGCGGTGGCTATAGCGCGCGACCGTGTTGAGCTCCTCGAGAGCTGGTTGGCTACGTTGTAGACCTGAGGCACCTGCACCCCCTGCACGCTGCTGGGGTGTAGAGTAGCACTCAAACATACGTACGGTGGCAGATACCAGCCCAGGAGGAGAGTCACGCGAGCCGTCGGGGAAATTCGTGGGCGTGGCAGGCAGCGATGCTTGGGTGCGACTTTCCTCTTGAGGTAGAGGCGCGCTCGCCAAAAGCGCGTATTCGCCCTCCAGAGAACGTTGTACTGCTCCCCCCCCTGCTGCCCCGCCGCGCTACGGCTGGCGCCTCCCATTCCGGGACAAAGTACGGGGTGGGCCCCAAAGCCCCAAGCCCATCCAATCCCCGGTGCTCAAACACCCGGGCCGAGCTGGAGAGCCCGGAGGGCCCAGAAGCAGCACCCGCCACCCCCGAGCGCCGCTGAGGCGGAATATACAGCGAAGAAGCCCGCCGTGAAGAGGACATTGAAAAAGTTGCTCAAGTCGGTGGAGAAACGCAGCAATCTGATTCCGAAAAATCTGCCAGCGCTTCCGCCGTACAGGCGTATAGTGTTAAGAGCGAAGACGCAGAAGCCCAACAGCAAATAAACAACTGCCGTTACTAAATCCCAACCAAAGTTTTCCAGCGAATTCGAAGAGGTAAGACGAAAACAAATCGAGCAAAATTGGCCAACGATCGGCCCACGGAAGTCAAAGCAACGCTGCAGCGCGATACCCCTTAGGGTTAGCCACTGTTAAGAACGCTAGAGCGCTGCAGAGCTTAAGGGCAACGAAGGCAAGCCGCATCTGCCAATTCAGAGAACATTTTCGAATTCCAAAGCATAAATTTGCGTAATTCCACTCAGTCGCAAAGACACTCGACGAAGAACACGCACGCCAGCAGAACAGCGCTAATTCGAAGCTGCATCACGCCAATTCCGAGCCAAAGAAGAACGTTGCGCACACATTCCAACTGCAGAGTGGAGAGTAGACGAAGATCTCGCGGAAAACGCTGACTAACCGGTACAATTCTCGAGAAGAATTAACGGCGCAAAGCTGCCAGCGAGTGAGAAAAACGCCGAGGCGTTGACCAGTGCGTCAGAGCGCAAATATGCCCAGCAGCCAGAAGTAGATTCCCAAATCCCGCAAAGCCGGTCTCCAAGGAAGAATTACAATTCCCGATACAATTCGCACCGTGAATTTGGCAGTCGCGCACGCCAATGGAACGCGGAAAGGATAACGCAACGAGGCCAAGGACTCAAATAGCTGTTACACTGCACACTGGACAAGTCGCAATTCTCTAAACTCCACAGATCACGACGCCACGAAAAATTAAGTCTCCATTGACAATTGAAAGATAAGATACAACGTCAAAAAGCGCCATGGAGGCCAGTAAGCGAAAAACGACTGTACCCACTGTAGGTGGGCACTTTTAGGCCCTAAAAGTGCCCGATCTCTGGAATCCAGTGTAAACCATCACCTCGCAACGCGCTGAAGAAGAAATTCAATCCGGACTGGTCATAAAAGACAACTTATTTGAGCATTGAGCACCAACTAGCCGAAAGGAACTGGAGCGAAGCTGCTGGCCAGTGAGGCCCGGGGTACCCGTAACGCACTAGCAGTGCGAGAGCTCAAATATCATCCGAAGATTAGGAGAACACATAAATTCGCCCGAAAAGCTATAATTGTAAATCAGAAAAAACGTGTGGAAGCGGCGGCGGTGGTGGTGCGTAGCACTATGATACCATTTTGTAGGAGGCAGTACCAAACCTTCTACTTAACAGTCACTGTGAAACTACTTGTGGATAAGATATAGTGCAAGGTTCTATATTATGCTCTATATCTTATTTGATGCTAACCAAACTATGCTGGTTCTTAGGATCTATGTCCAGACTCAATGCATATACTTGCATACAAGAATTAGGTATTTATTTGACTTTTGCCATGCGGCTGTTTTTACTCTAGAAATCTCAACTGTTTCTTTGGCCTTGGCCATTACTTATTCACTCAACTCTCTGAGGTAATCCTAGTCAGCATGGCCAAGTCTCATCAACCTATCATATGCTTGTACTACATTATCATGCAGTATGATGTGCCAGTATTCTACATGTCACAATATTACACAGTACAGTGGTACTGTGTACTCCCATATAAGGGGGGTCTCTTCCTCAACAGGGGTCTCGGGCGCTAATGCTGTAAGGCGTGTATGACACTTTTGGCATGTATGACACTGCTGAGTCATCCGCGCATGACACCGTGTGTTGTCCTAGCACAAAAACAAAGCGCAACTCAAAACCAAAGGTTAGTAAAGCGGGAAAACACAACGCATAAAGGCAGTATTTTCTAGGATGGTGTGACACTAGGGGATGATAGAGCAAATACCTTTACTTGTGGTGTTAGTGGGGATGTCGGTGAGCCCTGCGCATCGCACGTGCATAGCCTCTTTGCAGCCTGCCCTCTCACACAGAAGGAGCTCGCCACCGACTCTACACTTCCCGCATGTGTCAAAGTGACCATCACTACCTACGGGCCTATCAACGAGTGCAAGTTTCTCCATATTGCGGTCGCTCGTATCAAGTATCACCGCTGAATCCATGCAGGGGTGTTTGACTATCACTACTTGCGCTTGGACTTGATTGGCCAGTAGGTAGGGCTCTCGGTTGTCCATAGTGTACTTGGAGGTGTCCCATGGGTTGAAGGTGTAGTAAGCCTTGGACACCTTGTCCACGCCGAGGATGGAGTTCTTCAGCTTGAAGCTTGCGATCTGAGCTTCCGTGGGCACGGGTAGCCAATCACACTTTAAAAAAGTGTAGAGCACACCGCCAATGGTAACCCGCAGAATGGCGTTGATGATACCATACCTGCGCACGAAATGTTCAATGTTTTTGTAATATACGTACAACATATCCTTAGTATGTTGGGAACGTATTGCATGTATGTTGCAGAGATATACGAAAAGGCAAAGAAGCATGCAAACTGGTGGTTGAGGTCGTACCTGTCCTCCCACTCGTCATCGGCATCGGCATCATCCTTGGGGAAGGATGCGCGGACGAAACACTGGGTTGTCACTTTCCCTTTGTCCCCGTCTCTAGTGCGATAAAAGACACCGCCGATGTTCACCTTGTTGTACTTGGAACACATGGGTTCGGGACCCATCATGAGCGACTTCTCGTAAGCCGTGTATTGACGACCAAGCCATCCTTCAGGGTCCTCCAATGGACCGAACGCGATCGCGGGCACAACACCCACCTCTTGTCGGTTCCGCAGTGCTTGTTTAGAGCGCGCGGCATTCTCCCTGTGATGACAGCATATTCTTAGTATACTTACAATATATGATAAACATACAGAAACAAGTTGACAATATGTTGCAGGTATACTACAAATAGTACATGCGTGCGAGCTTGCAGGTTGCACCTCCGCCGGAACAGGTCGTACTCAGCATGTTGTTGAAAAAGCTTTCGGTAAGCGGGAATACTCGCTCGCATCCAGCGGGTGAGTTGGTCAATCTCCAAGGACGTTAGCTCCAATGGCTTGCCCTTCTCCCCGAAGGTAGTGACCACGATGCCGGGAGCGGGGCCCGCCATCAAAGCCCGCGGGACACGGCCGGCAGTAGCTCTTTCTCGGTTCAAAAGCATGGTCAGGATGCCTCGTAGGGAGCGCAAGGTTTTCAACCTTAGATAGCCGTTCATGATGCTTGCCACGGGGAACGCATTGTTCTTCACCCACCTAGCTAGCTTGCCATTCATGGACTCGAAGGCATACATCCACCATTCACGCACAGGTCCGAATCGCAGGAGCAGATCGGCCCAGTGCCAGATTTTATGGGTGTTGATTGCAAGCCACTGTGGAGGACCATTCGCTTCCAAGTCCTCAAAGAAAAGTCTGGTCTGCTCTCTCAAATACTCCATATCCTGCACGTACGAATCAATACGTTTGTAACATATATTCAACATACCTGTGACATGTGGAACTCATATATCACACCAACATTGAATACGTACCCGAGGTTCTATGGAATGCGCAGTGCATTCCCGTATGATGATAGTCAGTTTGGACACAATGTCCTGCAGCGCATTGTCGACTTCACCATCATCGCGAGGCCAAGAGGACAATACCGCCAACAACTTGGACTCGAAAGCCTTCAAAGCCGCATGCGCCTTGAGGTGCTTTGCGTATTTTGCGCCGTTGGAGGCGGTTGAGGTGCGCAACAAATGCTTATGCCCATCGCCCCACCGGGTGACTCCCCGCAACTCCTTCAAGAAGGCGAGTGCTGTTTCCCGAGAACGTAAGGTGGTCGAAGCCTTCGGACGCGGTTGGATCCCCCATGGACCGTTTGTCATTTTGTACACCTCATAACGACGATCGCTCTTAATTGGAAGATGCGCTCTAAATTGGAAGATTTTTTGAAGGTCATTGTTTTGATGTTTTTTACATTATTTTAAACATATCATGCCCAAAAAATAGGGTGGTTATAATTTTGGAAGTTTTTCTCATCGTATGAGGCGGGGTTTTCAGAATTCTTACGCGTGACTCTTAGGCATATTGAGGAGTGTTCCAAAAATCCACATATGGTATTAGATCGAGATTAAAGGTTATAAAATGGAAGTAAAAAGGAAAAATATGTACCTGTTTATCGTATGTTTGATATTTTCATCGATTTCAGCACAATTTTGCCAAAACCCCCCTCAAACCCTATGCTTTATCACACGCGTATTCACAAAGGGCGGGTAACATATGTAAAGGTTCTTGCTAATGGACCCGTCACGTGCTATGTTATAATGTAGTTTGCCATAAAACATATTTGAACAAATAAACTATCAAGCACTTGCATCTCCGTGCAGATTTCTGGAGCAAATGGCCCTCTAGCGGGGGAAACCCTAAGTGGTAACACCAATTTAGGGTGTAAGCACAACCACATGTGTACATGCATGCACATACGAACTCTTGACTGCACTTATTTACTCTTCAGAGTTCTCCAGCAGTGCTTTTAAAAGCTCAGCTTTCTCCTCACAACCTGGAATTCCGCCTTGAACACCAGATTTTGCGGTCTCATCCCAGCATGTCAACACCTCGTTCACGTCAAATGTAGACTTCATGCGAAGGGTGCGGGCACCCCGTACGAAAGCTCCAGCCTCACAGAGTTGTTCTACCGTCTCGAACGTTCTCCGTGACTGTGCTGGCAACCAGAACTGCCAGGTTATCTCCTTCCGTGAGGCATGCTGCCCCACCACCTCCACGAAATGGAGTGGGAGTGACTTACCGCCGTCCGGGAGCATCATAACGTTGAACCAACACTTGTCGCTGGCTTCCCCGCCTGCAACGGTCACGGCATAGCTGCCCACAGTCATGTCCTCGAACCGGTAGTCGGCTGCCAAGTGTTCCTTCTGCGATGCCAAACGCATCCCACGGTCATATAGACTCTCGTCAACAGCGGAGGAGTGCTCATCGTCGCCATCATCCGTGCCCTCACTGCTGCTGGGCTGTTTCTGCTGTTTTGGCTGCTTTCCAGGCTTCTTCTTGCGCGCTGCAACCTGCCGACTCCGACTGCGAGTGGCAAGATCCATCTCCATATCAGTATCATCGCTGTCGCCTTCGGAGGCGGGTGAAGTTCTGCGCGCCCTGTTTTGCCTTTGTGCGCCTGAAAACCTCTTGCGAGCAGCAGGTGGATCTCCTCTCCGACTCCTCTTTCCATTTGCTTCACGCACACCTGCCTCTGCACGAACTGCGGGAGCTTCTTCACCAGCTTCTTCTGCCTCTGCACGAACTGCGGGAGCTTCTTCACCAGCATCTTCTGCCTTCAAAAGCTGGATCAGGCGTTCCAACTTCTTGGTCTTGGTCGTAAGACCCCGCAGTTCAGCATTCCGCTCAGATAACACTCGGTGTAAGTGTTTATCCTCGTACCTGCGTAAGCGAACCCTAGTTTGAAACTTCTCTATACACTTCGTATTATCTTCGCATACTCTTACACCGCAATGACGGACTCTCACGACGACGAGACTAGAATCCTGAGGGAAGTTTTCCCTGGATGAGTGAGGGTTTTCTTAGCGAAAATCAAGAACAAGGAACGACCTCTTCTACCGTCGTTCCGAACACACCAGGAACAACGGACTCGGACGACGAGGTTACAATCTTGCGGCAGGTTTTTCCTTGGTTGCAAAGCTCCACAACAGCGACACCTGAAGACGAAGCGACGACTTCTTCTACCGGGAATCAAAGGACTCCCGCAACACAGGAGCAAGCCGCCACCACCACCAACTCGGAAAGAGAGGAAGGAAACAAGTGCGTCGTCTGCTTAGAAATAGTTTTCCCCGCGGAAACGTGGGTTTCAGGGTTAGGATGTGACTGCAAAAACGTGCTGTATCATCACCCTTGTTTCCAGGCCTACTTGGCAAGTTGCACGGATATTGCAAAATGCCCTTGTTGCAGGAAGATCTGGAGCTAGAACAAGAAACCTACCTGACTTTGCTTAGACACTTGAAGGACAATAATGACAAATAAATATAAATAAGGTATAAATGAGATCGCACTAGGCTGGTAAACGGTCGTCTTACCTTCTGGAAATCAGCTCAGTACAATACTTGGCCTCGCGCATAAAAGCCACAACCTCGTTGATGTCAATATTTTTTCAGGACTTCTTTCTCCACCACTTGTTTCTTATGCGTCACGCCGTCGAAACATACATTGAACTGCTCCGCCTTAGCATACCGCGTCTTCAAGAGCCCATCGCATTTGACTGTAGATGCGCGGGTATGCGCACGTGTCAGCAGCAGAGAAAGGTCCCACTTCGGAGGTAATCGCTCGGGATGTCGCTCTCGCACGGCCTCCACCTTCAAAGGCAAGGGGAAGGTTGCTTTCAATTCCTCGTGTCGTTGGTGGCTCACCAGATCTGGCGTTGCGGCTCGGAGTCCCAATAGACAGCTCCGCGTTGTTTGCTCCATGTCCAATACCTTGTTTCCCTTCCCCTTGCGCTTCCATTCCGGGTTGTCCATATAGCCCGGGGCTGAGTCGACGTCGGGATAACTGGTACAAATAATCAGCCCAAGGTTCGGGTCCTCGTCCACGCCACTTGGTAGCCATTCCTTGAACCTGTCACCAAACTTGTACTTCGCTCGGCCGAGCTTGTCCGGAGCGACGTAAAAGCACCAAGTATGCACCTTGCGGTCTCGTCCAGCGTGGCCACCAAACTCTTCGTTCAAGTGCGGGTCGATCCACGATTTGAAGTCCAAGTTGCAGCCGACGACGTACGTGTGCTTGTTGATGGTTGTTATCGTCCAGGCAAAGAGAAAGGCAATCCATTGTTCCAAAGATAAGAACCAATGGCCTTTTTTATCCGCGGTCTTACCCCACAACAGCATCTTCAGCAACCCGAAAAAGCCATCGACGTCGTTGTGGGAGTGGCCTACGGGCAGACGGTGTAGGTAGATCTCTTTGTACAGCCCGTGGTGAACCAGGATGCAGAAGAAGGCGAAAACATGCCGGTTCCAGTTTCCCGACCCTCCGTCCATTTGCACGTGGCATGTTTGCCGAAAGTGCCGCTCCGTGTTCTCCACCACATACCGTAGCAGAATATTGAGCGTCGTGAGGCACATGTTCACGTCTTTGCCAGGAACCCATGGCATAAGTAAACACATGCACAACACCGTGCCGTGCATCACGACTGCTTGCAGATGAAGGTGGAAGAAACTTCCAGCTTTGTCGCTCATCGCCTTGACCTTCACGGGGAAGTGCGGACAAACGGTGTTGTTGTTTGCCGCCCTGTCGAAACAATACGAGTCACTGATGCCGAACTGGTTGGCACTATCAGCACGGGTGTTATTGTACTGAGCTCTCTCATTTCGATAATCACTCCGGTGCGCGTCGTTAAGCGTCTTCCAGTCCTCCAGGTCCTCCAAGTCCTTTACAGCACGGCGCTGCTTCGTCAAGATTTCGCATGTCGTGCACTTACCTGCACAATCCTTCCGCTTGCGCATGGTAATATGCTTCGCGCGGAGGTACTCGCGCAGATACTTGCGAAACTGCGTGATTTTAACCTGATAAACGCTGCGACGCATAAGCTTGTATGCGGCATAACAATCGGCTGGTCGGATCGGATTCATTTGGAGTTTGCCGTTTTGAGGTTGTGGCTCCGCCAACGGCAA
>LGRX02033516.1:0-49921 GCA_001247695.2 Cymbomonas tetramitiformis
TCGTGAGGTCACGACACTTTAAAGAGGGGAGATATGTTACGGATCGAAAGATGACAGACGCCCGCAGTCGCGATGTTGGTACGTCGTCGTCGATGTCACACGCATGGTCGATCATCGATCTGTAACAGTCCGATCCGTGTACGAGTACCACTGAAATGCGAGACAGGATCATCATCCTCCGCGTAGCTCAGTTGGTTAGAGTGTCGCACTAGACAAGCGAACGTCACGGGTTCAAATCCCGTCGTGGAGCACTTTCGCCCCATGACGATATATGATTTGACCCGGCTCGTACAGTGAAAATCCCCGCACCGATTTCAAACCCTAACAATAGGGACAACGTGTTAACCAGTGTCAAGACAAGCACACCTTCGGATTTTACGGAATATGCTCAAATCACCCAAACGGCGTGTCCAAACGAGATCGTTGACCAATCCACGATATAAAACGGGGGGTACGATTTCACTATACGCGCTGCCTCCGCGACGCCAATTCGATATACGAAAATCTCCGCCATGTATTGAAAATGAAAATCGATGTTGAAAATCGATAAAAACAAAGTGGTTTCTTTGCTGTTTTTTTTGTTTTCTGTTCAGATTCTGCTGATACCCGTCTTGTCGAATATACAACGCATTTGCACGCTATTATATGAAATCCTGCGCTATTTTGAGGGGATTCGCTTCCAAGCGTCAAAGCGTATGCATGCGGATAGCATACAACGTGTGAACATACATATTTATATGACAAATTCCTGATCTCCCCAAGATTTCACCCTTATATTTACACGGTTTTCATACCCTTAAATATGCAAATTGTTACAAAATGCGCCCTTTCCCTATAGGATTCCCGTCCCTATAGAGTTCCCCCCACTGTATCCATCCCGTCATTCTGATTCTCAATAATGAGAAGTTCATGGTTTAGTGGCTACTTTGTAAATCATGGTATCGCGAAACCATGGTTTACAAACCGTGGTTTCGCGAAACCACGGTTTCGCGATATTCCCCCGAATATTCCGCCTGGTGGCGCCTGGGTGGCGGGGGATATGCTGATCGCGTGTCACGTTTCCCCAAACCATGGTTTCGCGAGACCACCGTTCGTAAACCATGGTTTCGCGAAACCACCGGTTGTAAACCATGGTTTCGCGAAACCACCGTTTGTAAACCATAGTTTCGCGAAACCACCGTTTGTAAACCATGGTTTCGCGAAACCACCGTTTGTAAACCATGGTTTCGCGAAACCACCGTTTGTAAACCATGGTTTCGCGAAACCACCGTTTGTAAACCATAGTTTCGCGAAACCACCGTTTGTAAACCATGGTTTCGCGGAACCATGTCATCACGATGTCAGCAAATGTCGAATTGATATCTGAATTCGACATTCGGTCATCAGATTTCAGATTTCAGATTTTCACATTATGCATCTGGATGACGATGGCTGACGGTTTTCCCAAACCATGGTTTCGCGAAACCACAGTTCAGAATTGTCTCACGTAACGAGACACGTCGGTAGACAGGCTGTCGCGGACGTGTACACGATATTCCTTTCCCAAACCATGGTTTTGGAGAAAACCATGAAAACCGAAACCATGGTTTCGCGGAATCATGGTTTCGCGAAACCATGGTTTGGAGGCATGGTTTTGGGTACACGATCAAAAAAATGCACAGGAGCGTGGGATCGAACGATCTGCCCATCGTGCCCGTGAACGCACTGATGACAGTCGGGCCGAAACCATGGTTTGCAAAGTAGCCACTAAACCATGAACTTCTCATAGTAGGCATTCAATGAAGTGAGTGAAAATTAGGGGAAATTTTGAAAGGTTTGTGGCATCACATGTTTGCAAGCTGAGAGAGCGGGTAGAGATGGAGCCTTCAGAAGTGACATTGGAGTTGCAAGCTATACCCTCTTCGCAAGGTAGCTTTTGAATTTGCAGAATGTCAACGCCAGCGAACCCGTTTTCAGAAACCAGATGAGTTTCACCTATCAATGTTCGCTTTATTAATGTGCTAATGTGATCATCTGCATGCATGCTTCGTGCAAACATTTCAGTTTTTGAATCACTTCGATATCGTGGAGCGGATATGTGCGCCAGAGGATCCGACGGCGCCAGAGAAGCCGACGGCGCCAGAGAAGCCGACGGTTACCGACTATGGGGCACCCAACAGTTTATTCACCACGGACACTTTCCAAACACCTATGTACACGCCCGACCTATCAAGGCGGTTTATGTACGCTACGCTAGTCGCTACCCTGATAGTCAAGATGGTTGTGGTCTTCGACATGGGTTCCGCAGGAAAAATCTTAGGCTACCACCCCGACCTCCCGAGTGAACCGGTGCGCTCGAAAGCCATTTTGTAGTGTGACTTTGCGACTGTCGGTGTTGTGTATCACATCTGGGGCTACGTGCATAATGTCGTCGTGAACTGCTTGATCTTTTAGGTATTTTATATGTATAGCATGAATACACGTTCCATTAAACTGGTTGTGCTGTATTTCGCACGGTTTGCATAGACAACTGCTTAGACCCTGAAATCTAGTCTGCAGTTAATAGGAAAAATGATGGAATATTTGTGTTTGGCAAGACCCTTGCGTGCTAAAAGAGCCGCGCTCTTTTCCCAAACTGACGCCAACATAGGTGCTGCGTCAGTTACAAAAACACGTTTTACTCAAGTATGCTCACGTACAGTACTGATTCTCCTCAGGGGAACTGCCCATACGGATTTGGGATATTTGGAGATGGTATTTGAGTTGGGTTTGGTGTGTGACTGCTTCTGGAACAGGTGGAGTATTTCATGATTCTCTTTGGGATATCTTACGTCATCGGTGCGTACTTTGGGGTGATGCTTGCACCGGTGTATCCCTATCCTCAAGGGTGCGCGACGTGGCCTCCTCTCTTACTCGTGCCACTAACATCCCTCCTTAATCAAACATTTAGTCATCAGTGCCACTTACATCCCTCATAAAGTCCAACATGAATTCATCAATACCAACACACCAAGGACAAGGGAGATGAATGCTTTCGATCGTGCATGTTTCGCTCGGACAGTACATATGATATATACTGCCTTACACTGAGCTCGTATTGGGTGGACTATTTCCCCCAGCGGCAGGCCGCCCTCAGACTATTTCCCCTAGCGGCAGGCCGCCCTCAGACTATTTCCCCAAGCGGCAAGCCCCCCTCAGACTATTTCCCCCAGCGGTAGGCCGCCCCTCAGACTGTCTGTCCCGAGCTACAGGCGTATTACATACCCTTGTGAGCGGGAATGGTTATTATTTGGCGAACACATTTACTGACGTGGCATATGTCAAAGTATCTGTCACGCAACAGGACCGAATATACACCGCTGACTCCAACACAGAACAAGTTGGTGAGCTCAAACAACACAACACACCACTCCAGCTTGCTCCTCACCTATTTGCGATGAACCCTACCGCGTCTCATGTGCTTTGTGTGAAAGTTATAACTGTAAATGGTTCACATCAAGCTCACCATACACCAGATGGCAGCGATCCAATAGCACCTTAAGGACTTTTAAAATCCCCTCTGCGTGCGTCCAGATGGCAAAACCCAACTCAGGCTATGCTTGTCACTACCCGACGAATATATCATCAAACACATTTTGGGAACTGATTGCCCTTGTCTGAGTTCGACACGATCCTCTGTGAATTCCGAATGGCAACAGTTTGGCACTACCCGTATTGTTGTCAAGCTGTGCTCCGTTTGCTACGTGGTATACTAAAGGCGCCTGGTCCGGGGATGGGGTATTAGGTTATGGGGGGTTCCTTTCTGTGCTGGGCCTTCCTGCTCGCCGTTCAGTGCGACGCCATTCGGCTCTACCACGACGAGTACGACTACCCACACCCGCGCCACTTATTTACGCTCATTTACGATGTCCTCATCACAATGATCGGACTCGCACTTTTCATCCGGGAGGTGAGCGACGCAACTCGCTTAACTTTACCCTACGCCCTTTGCAGAGGCCACCGCAAAGCAACCGCGAGGCAGTGCAGATATGCATGCTAAGACCACAGTGTGACTCGTCTACCTCTCACTCTCTCTCTCTCTCTCTCTATTTGGCGATTCCACCGCGAGGCAGTGCAGACGTAAGTTCTCCCTATCAGAAACAAGGAAACGTCTAACGTTCTAATGTGTAGTATGCTGACTGTGGGGAAAACTATGATAGTTGTGTCATAGTTCTCACATGTTCTCACAAATCCTGTTGATGTTCATTTCAAAGTTGTCGATATTGTCCAGCTGTGACATGACCTAAAGCTCCGTTGAAGAGCGCTCGGGTACTCTCAGCCATTTATAATCGAAACCTTTGTACGAGCATGCATGTGTGTCACGGTGCCTACAAGCAGGCGTTGCCCACCACCCAGACAGCATGTACCCTGTGATGTGCTCACACGAGTGTTAGGAGGCCCCCCTCAGGTGCGGTATACAACCTAACCCACGCCGTCGCTCAGTCTGATCTATGTTCCTGAGCCCCACCATAAGTTCATCACGTAATAGTCCCCGTGCTGTACCCGTGATATGACTGTAGGAGTCGCCGTGATTCGCATTCATTTTATTGCACCTCAATTCTCCTAAAAGGCTCCTGCGATGCCAGGTGGTGCGGATGAAGCCTCAGGAGCCTGTGGTTCCTCCCTCGTTGGAGGTGGCGCGGATTCGGTTTGCCAGCGCGGGCATGTCGGAGCAAACACGGATGGAGCAGAAGTGCGGTGTGCAGGCGCGGCCGGTGGATGAGTCAAACATCGGTCTGTGCCACCTTGACCCCCCCCCACACCTCCTGGAGGCGCATGGCGACTCTAACAAATATCAACAACTGATATTGATCCTTAGACACTTCACCCTAAATTGAGCTAGGGCAATTGGATGGTGAACCCTAAGTGGTAAATGCAGTCGTCCCTCCCCCTTCCCTTTCCCTGTGCTCACTCTCACGACCGATCATCAGAATTCATGTCAAGTGTTTATGATTGGACCCTACATGATTAGAGCACTGTGAACTGCTCCTCAGGTGCGTGCTCCGACCGTGCGTATATCCCTTTTGACACCGGGGAAGTATGGCACCATAAGATGTGGATTTGAAATCTATTGTGTTCACCGCATTGTCTGCCTGAAGGCCACACCCCTAAATCCTAAACAGGCTGTGCCCCTCTCCTCTCTTCGTGACAACCTGGGTGGTCGCCATGGACCGCACTCTTTGGACCGCACTTTACCTCTTCCAAGCGGGCTTCGGGCGGCCTCGGTTCATCCTCGCTCGCCGCTCTCCCTACCTAAACCTGGTGTGTATGGACCTTATGTGCTGGGGGCTCTACATGTACGTTCACACATCAAGTACTCCTTAACATACGGTTGCCGGCGATGACACGGGGCGCGTTACGGGGTGCGGTGCGGGTTCAGCGTATTTCAAGTGGACATTCTCGGAGCATGACGGGTTCTACTACCCCCAATACATCGTGATGTCCGTGATATTTGCGGTGTTCTTTGTGAATCTCATGTTCATCCATGGCGTCCAAATCGCCAACACGTGGATGGCCGATTACCAAACAGCAATCCAAAGAGTGCGTGACACACCGGCAATTCCTCACGGACCCGGCATCTTCTGGTGGAACTAAACACTACACCGTAAATTGTCCCGCCCTGTTCCGTTTCGTGACTGCTCTGCCAGTCACCGTGGCTCGCGCTCCTCGGAGTGCACTTCACCTCTCCTAAACCTTGCTCATTTGTTTCGCCGTGTTTCTGGTGGCCTTGATTTATCCTCGGTTGCCGCTTTACCTACCTACCTAGCCTGTGAGAGGCCCCCATAGAGACAATAGCAGAGTAAAGCCCCAATTCGTAGCGTAAAGTTGTATTTCCTGGGTTGTCTTGTCTTGTAGCTTTGTGGTGCTTCTCCCCCCGCCCGGCGGGGGTGCGCGCGCAGATCGAGGATATGGAGGAGATTTTTGATGCGTTGGATGACGGATGCTCGGATCACGAGATCATGGACGAGACGGTCTGCAGCTACATCTGCAGCCAGAGCACCACCTGCGAGGAGTATGGCGCCGACGACTACCTGTCCATCCTCTCCGATGACCTGGACGATATGTCGCACAAAATGTCAAGGACCTACGACACCGCCATGTACACCTTCTTTATCAGGTGGCGCCCCACTGAGGCTCCGCCCTATCGCATCCATCCCAACCCGCCAAAACCGTCCAAGCATGCTTCCCGGCGGACAATCTTGGATCCAAGGTTGTAGACGAAGCACAAAAATTAAACATTGCGTGGAATCCACCTCTAAAGATGCTTGTTAGGCCGAACCGGGTTTATCACAGATTGGGCCTCGAGGCGCTCCAAAGCCCCTCTTGAGCCCCCCGCAGGATGAGCCAGATTCCTCTGGATGCCGCAGCGGTTTGTATGGAACCCGTCGAAAGCACTCGCACGATGTGAAAGTGAGGGGATCTCTTGTGTAATAGATACAACACGATTGTGAAACCCTGTGCGGCGGTATCCTTGCATGTATGACCCTGATTGCAATGGTGCGGGGGCGGGCGTGGGGGGGAGGGGCAGCTACTCCATCGGGTTGGTACTTGCGCATATTGGTATACTGGCATTCTTGTACCAGTACAAGAAGGCGTGGTTCCAGTTTGTGTCCGGGAAGGGTGCGCCGCGGTCCGTGAAGATGGTTGAGGTTGAGGTCCGAGGCCCGATCGCTGCACCAAGCACCTAATTGAGGACATATTGTGCTTGGAGGGATACCGAGGGGAAGCACACTCTTCACGAATCAATAGCAAGTGCTTGCTGCACGGAACGGAATGCTCGGTACAAGAGGCAAGGGGTGCGGCGCCATGCTTGTCGCGTGGCGCACCTTCGAGGCATGCGGCGTCATGCTTGTCGCGCGGCGCATCTTCGAGGGGTGCGGCGCCATGCTTGTCGCGCGGCGCATCTTCGAGGGGTGCGGCGCCATGCTTGTCGCGCGGCGCACCTTCGAGGGGTGCGGCGCCATGCTTGTCGCGCGGCGCACCTTCGAGGAGAACGGCGCAATGCTTGTCGCGAAGCGCACCTTCGAGGGGCGCGGCGCAATGCTTGTCGCGCGGCGCACCTTCGAGGGGTGCAGCGCCATGCTTGTCGCGCGGCGCACCTTCGAGGGGTGTGGCGCCATGCTTGTCGCGCGGCGCATCTTCGAGGGGTGCGGCGCCATGCTTGTCGCGAAGCGCACCTTCGAGGGGTGCGACGCCATGCTTGTCGCGAAGTGCACCTTCGAGGGGTGCGGCGCCATGCTCGTCGCGCGGCGCATCTTCGAGGGGTGCGGCGCCATGCTTGTCGCGCGGCGCATCTTCGAGGGGTGTGGCACAATGCTTGTCGCGCGGCGCACCTTCGAGGGGTGCGGCGCCATGCTTGTCGCGCGGCGCACCTTCGAGGGGTGCGGCGCCATGCTTGTCGCGCGGCGCACCTTCGAGGGGTGCGGCGCCATGCTTGTCGCGCGGCGCATCTTCGAGGGGTGCGGCGCCATGCTTGTCGCGCGGCGCATCTTCGAGGGGTGCGACGCCATGCTTGTCGCGCGGCGCACCTTCGAGGGGTGCGGCGCCATGCTTGTCGCGCGGCGCACCTTCGAGGGGTGTGGCGCCGTGCTTGTCGCGCGGCGCACCTTCGAGGGGTGCGGTGCCATGCTTGTCGCGCGGCGCACCTTCGAGGGGTGCGGCGCCATGCTTGTCGCGCGGCGCATCTTCAAAGAGAGAACGGCGCCATGCTTGTCGCGCGGCGCACCTTCGAGGGGTGTGACGCCATGCTTGTCGCGCGGCGCACCTTCGATGGGTGTGGCGCCATGCTTGTCGCGCGGCGCATCTTCGAGGGGTGCAACGCCATGCTTGTCGCGAAGCGCATCTTCGAGGGGTGCGGCGCCATGCTTGTCGCGCGGCGCATCTTCGAGGGCTGCGGCGCCATGCTTGTCGCGCGGCGCACCTTCGAGGAGAACGGCGCCATGCTTGTCGCGCGGCGCATCTTCGAGGGGTGCGACGCCATGCTTGTCGCGCGGCGCACCTTCGAGGAGAACGGCGCCATGCTTGTCGCGCGGCGCATCTTCGAGGGCTGCGGCGCCATGCTTGTCGCGCGGCGCATCTTCGAGGGGTGCGGCGCCATGCTTGTCGCGCGGCGCACCTTCGAGGGGTGCGGCGCCATGCTTGTCGCGCGGCGCACCTTCGAGGAGAACGGCGCAATGCTTGTCGCGCGGCGCATCTTCGAGGGGTGCGGCGCCATGCTTGTCGCGCGGCGCATCTTCGAGGGGTGCGGCGCAATGCTTGTCGCGCGGCGCATCTTCGAGGAGTTCAGCGCCATGCTTGTCGCGCTGGCGCATCTTCGAGGGGTGCGGCGCCATTTGTCGCTACGGGCGCACCTTCGAGGTGAACGGCGCCATGTTTGTCGCGCGGCGCACCCCGAGGTGCGGCGCCATGACGCGGCGCACCTTCGAGGGGGGCGGCGTCATGCTTGTCGCGCGGCGCATCTTCGAGGGGTGTGGCGCCATGCTTGTCGCGCGGCGCATCTTCGTGACGTGCGGCGCCATGCTTGTCGCGAAGCGCACCTTCGAGGGGTGCGGCGCCATGCTTGTCGCGTGGCGCACCTTTGAGGGATGCAGCGCCATGCTTGTCGCGCGGCGCATCTTCGAGGGGTGTGGCGCCATGTTTGTCACGAAGTGCACCTTCGAGGGGTGCGGCGCCCTGCCAGTCGAACGAGGCACGTCCGAGGCACGCAAGGAGAGTGTTAATCACATTGTCACGTTGCCATGTCACCTCAAGCCACAGGGATGCCCGCGCCGAATGTCTCATAACACAACTCATTATCTCACGTCCGTCAGATTCCGTATTGCAGATGTTATCGCATCACCGTTAGATTCTGTTTTGCCCTTTTTTTATCATTTGTTGGTAGGGCTGTTTGTGAGAGGCACCGCCTGCACCCTAACTCTGACACAACTCCCTCTCAATCGGACTCTGCAACAGCCCCACTTTCAATGAGTTCGTGCCGTAATTCTCCTGGTCCCTTTTGGTTTTGGTTTCAGATTGCCCTGTAGATACTGTAAACTGCAAATCCAGGCTGCAGGAGCGCTCTACCTTTCTTTGAATGCATCGCTCCGTGACTGTAGCAGCCGCCCATGCTTGCATGCTTTTGATTGCACCTCACCTTCTTTTAAATCTAAGCTCCCAAACCAAGGCTTGCCAGTCACCGTGACTAACACGCTTCGGATTGCATTTTGTCTAATCCTAAGGCTCTGACAACGTGCCAGAAACGCGCTGCCTGGCACTATGCTCTTGCAAATCCTGACTTGAAACCGTTGTGGGGCGTTGTGGACTGTGGGACGGCAGACGGAGGGCAAGGAGAAAAACGAGGCTCGGGAAGTTGTGTGCTGTACTTGGGGGGACTACTACCGGGAGCAGGGGGCGTCGCTGGGGTATGCGGGGCGGTTCATGTGCCACTTCAGTGCGATCATTGTGATATACGCGCACTTTGAGGGCATCGTTCTGTGGCCCATTCTCTTCATTATTAGCTACGATCAGACTTGGGTGTTCGTCTGGGATAACGCGGGACCGGTGTGTTCTCCCTACCCTAAACACTAAACCCTAAACCCTTTCCCTGTGGGTTTCCGTGATTCGACACTGTTCCTTTCACCGTGTTTCAGGTGGCCTTGGCTTGTCCTTGGTAGCCTCCTGATCTCTCCTCAACCATCTCATTGCTCTTTTACCTCTTTGGATTGCACTTTAACTCTCCTAGCCCCTCGCAATGACCTGGAGCAAGGATAGTTTTCTTTGCAGCAGAGCAGTCGCCCCCCCCCTCCCCCATGTTCTCTGCCTTTGCGCACACGCTTGTTCGTCGGACTTTATGTCAGGCGAATGAGTTCATCAAACCCTAAGCCAAAACCCCTACACCACGCCCCTCCATTTGTACCTTCTTGTCCTGTTGGTCCGGTCTCTGCTTGCATGCCCCTGTTGCCATGGCACGCCTGCGGTGGAACCCGCGGGCCACACTCTTCAAACTGCCCTTAACCTCTGCTAAAAGCATTCACCTAGTCTGTGTCTTTTCTATTAGGCAAGTCTCGGTTCTCCGCTTCACTTTTTTTAATTGTTTCAGCAGTCACCGCGCCTCACACTCTTGGGATTTCACATGATTGACCCAGCCTGCATGCGTGGGAGGATATGTTGCAGGCAGTGGCAACGCTTGCGTATACATTGTTGACCTCCATCGTCCTCAAGAACATGATTTTGAATCAGAGGATGTCTGATGGGACGAGCATGTACTTCACCTGGTGGACTCCTATGATCCTCTGGGTGAGTCCGTACTCTGCACGCTCCGCTGAACATGTGCTTCACCTGGCGCACTCCCCTGATCCTCTGGGTGAGTCCGTACTCTGCACGCTCCGCTGAACATGTGCTTCACCTGGCGCACTCCCCTGATCCTCTGGGTGAGTCCGTACTCTGTGCGCTCCGCTGAATGCCCTGGACTCTCCCCCTGCACACGTGGTGTGTCTCCGTGCTGCTAGTCTCGTATATATCCGCGGGCAATCCTATGCCCTTTTGTTGACTCACGCCTCACCTCACCTGAACCCTTCTGTTGACTGTTGAGCTGAATCGCACTGTTAAGATGGCGTACATGGGATGGTTGCATTAGAGTTACTATTTTGCATTCACTTTAGCCGCTCCTTTCCTCTCCTTAACCATGATTTGCATTTGTTGGCCTTGCACCCGCACTCTAAGATGCCGTGTTGAATCAGAGATTGCTCTTTGGTATTAGATGGTACAGGTAATTTACCTCGTTGTTTGCCCTACTATAAGGCTTTTCGGTCAAAAAAGGTTTTGCTTGTTTGCCAACTTTAGAAAATTTTCTGAACGTTATGTCTAAAAGGTTGGCTTATTTGTGTTTCGAAGCTTCAAAGCTTCTAGGTTCAACCATTTGCCAGGTTTCTTGAAGAGTCCAAGATATTGACGAATTATGCTTAGCAGCTAAGGTCGCCGCAGGAGAGAATCTTAGTATCGCCACGTGTACAAGGCATTGTGGTTGTCCACTCCAGAGTAGTATCTTGTATAGCACACACTAGCTGCGCGCACACACCCCTTTTCTCACTTACCGCTCAGTGCATGTCGCCCCTTAATAATGATTAACAAGCAAGTCTTCAGTGTGAGAGCGCACCAAACCGGCGGTGTGCGGTGGGGGGACGCAGTGCATGGCCCTCTCCCAGCTCGTGGAGGGACTGCTCGGAGCACTGACCCGCTTCATATACGGCATTGCGGCCAGCGTCTCCATCCTCGTCCGTATCGGAGATTCCTTTTTTCCAACGTGACCATGACAACCCGCGCACCCACACCTCCTTTAGACCACCATTAACCTAGGCTTGCTAACCTAGGCTTGCTTCGTAGCGCGGTGCTGTAGCTGGGGTAATGGAGCTCCCGCCTAATTTGATGTGAGGGGGGAGACCGGGGTCCTTGAGGGCGCGTGCCTGACCAGTGCCCTAAAACCCTGAACTCCACCTGGCGCTTGCATTGGACTGACCTGTGCGCCCCGGATCCGCCCCCTTCACCCCTCATGCACCCCCTTCACCCTCATCCGCCCCGTCACCCTCATCCCCCCTTCCCCCCTCATCTGTCCCCTTCACCCCTCATCTGTTCCCTTCACCCTCCTCAGCCCCCTTCACCCCTCCTCCGCCCTCTTCAACCCTCCTCAGCCCCCTCCACACCTCATTCGCCCCCTTCGCACCCCTACACCCCTCATCCGCCCCCTTCACCCCTCATCCGCTGACCCTGGATCTGACTCTGGGAATCTACAGCGGCTAAACCGCCATTAGTGCCATCTGTGATCTGTCGCTTCTGTGCATATTGTAATTGTTTGTCCCGGGCACCGTCCCTCTAGGACACATGCATCAGCCAAGGCTCGGCTTGCGCTCTGCCTGTTGCCCGCGCGTGAGGGCTGACGTGGCTTTCCCGCGTGTGACCGATCTAGGTGGATCCGGGCGGGGCCGGTGACTTTTAAATCGATGGACGCGGGCCACATCTGCTTCATTAGTATTGTATTGATGGACACTGCTCACAACAACCCCAATGTGCTGGCGGCCTGCGCGCTTATGATGCAAGGCGAGCACCCCCACCCCTTGCGCTCGGCTCCATGTTGTGTTCCTTTGTCTGTGTCTACACAGTCACAAGAGTCCTGAAGGCCATTCAACCCGGATCAACACAATTCCACGGGGGTGTGGCACTCAGCACAAGCAATCGCCTCTCGTCGCGTGTTGTGGCCCCAAGTTGTTGAACTCGCCCAGACGCCTAAGCCGGTGACATTCCGTGTGTGGTTTCACGGAGGGTTGTCTGCAATTGAGAAATGCGCACCAACGACACTGCGCGTGATCGAAAGCCCGACGCGACGATAGGGGTTTCAGGCAGTGGGGCAGAGCTGCTTGTGTGGGTTCTGTCCACTTTCTTGCCGTCTGGATGCAAATTGGATTTGAATCTGTCCTCTGTGAGAAAGCTGGTGCTTCGTTTTTTAAGGAGAAGCTGGCTTAGGGCTTCAAGGTGTGATTGGCATGCGAGCAGGGATGGATCCGAGTCGGGCCAAGAAGAGCATGGCGGTGAAAAGATGGCAGATTGCTTACTTCCTGTTCAAGAACAAGCAGTTGATTGCGCACCGCAATCCTCTTATGACCTTTATTGTCAACAACAGGACTTTCGGAACCAATGTAGCAAACACAGTTACTGACCTGGCTGTGCATGTATAGGCTCTATATTGTGCAAACATCCACTCGGTGCAGTCCTGTATATAGTGAGCTGCAACTTGTTCTATTGATTAGGGCCGGGGGAATTAATTTACTCATACGCCCGACGGGCGTGGTTTTTTATTTTCTTTTCTTTCTTATTCTATTGATCTGATTTCAATTTACAAAAAATGTCGGCATCGTCTTCAGTTTTCTGTATCCTGCGTTGTTTTCCTGAACCCTGTGAAAATAGTCCCTTATGACGTGCATAGGTATAGCACCGTAAGTACCGTGATAATGCCGAGTCATCTTGTGCGGCCGCGCTACTTACCCACAAACTATTAATGAGCGCTGTAAGTGTACCGGGAGGTACGAGCAGAGTGGTTGCATGCCACAGGGATCTGGTTGCATGCTACCGGCGAGTTGAGAATAGTCGCGGAATAATACGTCCGGAGCGTGTTCCAGATATACCGTGAACCTTTTTATTGATTTTAATTCCAAAATGAGGTTTATAAAAGTGTTCCGAAATAAAAAGATCGGGTGTAGATTTCAGATTTTAGTTAATTATTTCCTTATTTTTTTCTTTTTTCTTTTTCATTTTACAGCCACTCTAAGATATTTAGTTACCACAATGTTTTTTTTTCCCCTCGAGCCTCGCGAATTCCATGCGATTATTTTCGCTGGCCTGGGAACCAATCGCCTCAGATCACGCCGACGCGAGACGAGAGCTCGACGTGTTGGTAAAACTGAGTAAGGACACATCTTCCCTCCGCTAGATCTGCCAAGAGCGTCCCGCCTTTAACCTACATTATAGGAAATATTTGATGGTTGTTTTTTAAATTGTTGTCCATGTGGAAGATGCTTCCGGAAGATGTTTGCTCCACGTCGGCTACAGAATCTCTTTGGCCACCCTGGTCGCTTCTATGAATAGGAATGGTCAGGACGAGCATGGGTTTCTATTCCGTGTAGGAAACTTTAATAGCCCTGTTTTGCACTATAGGGATGTAGTCGACGTCAATAAAACTGAAAGGAAGGTCAAGTGGTGCTTTTTGAACGAAACCCACCTCCAAAGTGTGGGAAGGAAACCGTCGCACAATGCGGGTGACAAAAGGCCGGGTGACAAACGACAACGCCTTTAGCGCTGGCAAGAATCCATTAGAGGTATGGTTACCTTTTGACAGTGATGGAATTGTGCACGCATGTGATGCTGAAGATAGTGACCCTGCATGTGCCATACCCGAAGAAGTGGTGGAAGAGACCCTAGAGGTGCTTGCGGCACACATTCGGCGGCAGAAGTAGATAGCACGAAAGCATAATTGCATAGGTGCGGTGTTCCTGCGGTAGCTTGGACAGTGAGCTTGCTTGGGCAGCCTCCTGTAGTCCTTTTTTGGCAAACGCAAGCTTTCTTTTGATTGCTGCAGTGTTAATATTTCAAAGGAGTGTCCCATTGTGTGTACGCAATATTGAAATTTAGAAGTCGGCATTTTCTATTCCCTTGAAGGTTAGCTCACTCTTATGCCTGTTTACTTCAGTCTGCGCTTAAAACAAATCCATCCTTGGGCATTACGGTATGATCTAACTCCAAAATCGGTTGCTGTCATGACACATCTTCACTTGATATACGCGCGTTACTTCCAATCACGGGCAGCTTATTCTGATTAAGATGGCCGGGTAATTCTTTTGGTAAATTATCGGCACGACAATTACCGGTAATTTACCCGGTAATACCTGCCCCCAAATTGTCTTAACCCCCCCCCTCCCCATACTTAAGGAATTCCTGGTAATTTACCACGGTAAGATGGTATTACCATGGTAAATTACCGGGATTTCGTCAAATTACCGTCGGTTTTACCCAAAAACTCCGGATCGGCGGCTGGGAGTGACACGACTCGACCTCCAACACAAAAAAAATCATTCTTGGTCAGGTCTTGGTCTAATCAATAACACGGCCACGGGAGAGGCAAACGAAGTGGCAATAATGGCCTCAGGTGACACCATATCCCTGACTGGGGATGATACATTACATGACTGGAAGGATTCCCACGGCACTATTCATAAAGTTCCTCAGGATATCTTGGACGCCTTGAAGACCCCTCTACGCGGGCAGTGCTTCGGACCACAACACTCATTCCTCTTGTCTCTGTTTCGTGACGTCCCAGAATACCACGTGACTCTGAACCCGAAGAAGTCCTGTGCCCTGAACGTTCGGACCACGCTCATATGCAAGTATGACGAGTCCCTCAAGACCAATACGGCCTATCATAGGATCAACTCGGGCAAGCTCCTCAATAAGATCTTGGACTGCGACAACGTACCCGACGAGGATAAGCTTGCGCTCACGGCCAAGTGCACCGCCGCGCATGGCAAGGAGTGGCGTTCGCAGTATGCGACAAAGCGTAAGGCGATGGAAGCGTCAGATGCCGCAGCGTTGTCGAGTGCTGAGCAGACCGTTTTGCAAGACGTGGATCCCTCTGCTGCCAAACGTCAAGAGCGACAAACCGCCTTAAATGAGTATGGTATCCACACTATCTTGCACAGAGGTGCAAGCGCGGGCGCTAAACTTCTTGCTTGGCTGCTTTTTTTCGCGTGCAAAATTTCGTTTGTTGTTGTAGGAAACGTTTTCTTTATCGCGTTTATCAAAGCACTCAGTCCTGGTTATGCGAAGTGGTTGCCCGGTCGAACCCACTTGCGCACCTCTATTCTTGACGACGTATATGAAGAGACACGTGTGTCGACAGATGCAGCTTTAGATAACAAGCCAGGCAAGAGGACCCTTGGCATTGATGGTAAGACCAACGCTGTGGGTCGTGCCACTTGCAATATCGGCGAAGCTAAGCTAGGCATCTCTGCTTATGTGACAACTAAGTATTTCGGGAAACGCGAGCACAGTGGGCAAGTGCAAGCGAATTGTGTCTACGAAGAGATTCACGATCGTGCTGACAAGTTCCAGGCTATCGTCGCCGACAACACTGGCAATATGCAGGTGCGCAGCGCTCAGCATTTCGTTACATCCATTGGTTCCCTCGTGCACAGTAGTAGCGAGTTTCACTCTAGCACGCACTGCACTGAGTGGTTCGTTGCAAATCGAAGGTTGGGAGCAACGATGATTGCTGGCGGATATTTGACTATGTTTTTGCTTCGTTGCGCCTTCGCTGCACACCCGCAGGTCATGTTTCGCTTATTACGCGATTGGTTCCCCTTCCTTTACATTATGGGATGTTGTATTCATGTATTGGATCTCTTAGTGGAAGACATCGCAAAGCTTGAGCCCATTTCCCTTGTTGTAGCCGACTTTTTTTCGTCACAGTTTTCTTGAAGCGGTATGCTATGCTATGGGAGACACTGTTACAAGCACAGCGTGAGAAATTCGGTAACCATTCTAAGATTCTGAAAATATTTCCCTTGACACGCTTTGCGTTCGCATTTCTCATGATCGAATCCGCTTTGTACAACTGGAGTGTATTGCGCGATGTACCTGAGTGGCCTGAGTACGCAGTCGTGAAAAAGAAAGCAATTCAACGTAAACCTAACAGTGAGAATGATTTCAATCGCTTTGAGGATTTGGTGGACGATGTTTCCTTGAAAAAGAAAGGCGCTGCTGTCAACATGATTTTAGGGCCACTTTGGAATATGCTGCATTATCTCGAGGGGGAAAGTGTACCGCCTTCTCACTTGGTGCCTCTGTATGTTTTATTGTATCGATCTCTCAACGAGCTCCATTTATTAGCTGTAACCACGCAGTTAGATGCAGACGATATCAAGAGTGTCCAACAGTTAGCGAGAGATCGTTGGCTAGGTGCACAGAGAAAAGTCGGCCTGCGACATGATGCGCACTGTCTCTCTTTCCTTTTGGACGTGTATGTTTCAAGCTCTTGTGGTTTTGATATTCGGTGAGGCTCAGCTCGCTCGTATCAAAAACACATTCAAAGACATAGCCGCGATAAAGAACTATTGTGGTGGAACGATCGGTCCGAAATACCAGCGCCTCGTCCAAGAGTACAGTGTTTTCAAGACTAAAGGCGATCCGTACAGCCTCCGTCAAGCTCAGTGCAGTAACCAGTTTCGTGCGTACTCAAGTTCCCGAGAAGATTCACCCTTTGCTTTCAGACGAGGATAAATCTAATAAGTTCAGATACTTTATGTGTTGCCTTAAACACTTTCATTTGGTTTCTTCCAACCTGGTGTTTTGGAATTCTTTGGATATTGTCCGCGCAGACTGTGCGGCCTTGATCGAAATGGTCATATGCGGTTTGACCATCGTGTTGCATGCCTGCAATATCGAGCGCATCAACAAGGACGCTGATGCGGTGCACTCCAAATCACGACCTTGCTTTGGAGATTCAAACTCAAAGAAAGCAATCTATTGCAATGTCAACTTGTCACTCCAGTTTAAGGCGAACCTCTCTTTCAAGGAACTACATGAAAACTGTACTGGACGAGGAGAATGAGGAAAATGTCCTGCTTAGTTTTCAGGAGGCTGCCGAGGATTCTTCTGATGAGGAGCTGCTGGCGGGTCGTGAAGAGGCGGGTGATAACGAGGATTCGTCAGACGACGACGAGGTTGCAGATCCTCCCCAGGAGGTGGACTCTCGCCTTCCTTTCAAGTGTCCTGCTGGGTTTCAAGCACTCGAGAAACCTGCGGCTTTCATCACGAGTGCTACAGGGGTGAAAGATCTGTTTATCGTGATGCTATGGAAAGAGGATGGCTGGGAGTTGGGCAAGGTGGTCAAGTATGCTGCCAAACGTGTTCGTCACAACTACGATATCCTCTGGAGTGAGGAGGTCCGAGGCTCAAGATTATCGTTGGATGAATATGCTGAGATTGAATCTCTTGATGTGCAACCAGTTGGCTCCTGGGCATATTTGCGCAAGGCATAAGAGTGTTTCGTTCGTTGACAGACACCCGCCATTCATTCATTATGTTCCAGGCTATCGTCAGGAACATATGAGATATCTTTTATATTTTGAAATTTTCACGATCAATAATTTGCTTGACTTTGCTGTGAATATGAATATCTGCTGCGAATATGAATGAATATCTGTTGTGAATATGAATATCTGCTGTGAATATGACCATTTGCTGTGATTATGATTATTTGTTGTGATTTTCATTATCTGCTGTAATTATCATTATCTGTTGTGATTGTCATTGTCTGCGGTGTCTGAATATCGTTATCTGCTGTGAATATCATTATTTGCTGTGATGATCATTATCTGCTGTGAATATATCGTTATTTGCTGTGAATATTGTTAGCTGCATTGATCGTTATTATTAACTTACTATCTGCTGACTGTTATGAATAACAGTATTTATACGAATATAGAACCGTACTCTTTTGGGCACTGCCTCCCCGCCGGCAGAGGGGGTCGTCCTACGTGGGCTCCGCAGGCTACGCACACTCCGTACGTAAGCCCTCCCCCTCGCCCCCTCTGTTTTTTTCTCCTCCTTTCTTCCTTCTTTGTTTTCCCTTTCCCCCTTTTCTCTCTCCCTTTTTCCCTTCCCCGTTTCCCTTTTTTTCTTTTCCCTTTTCTCTTGATTCTACCTCTCACATATTATTTTACTGATCACCGCTATATTCCTTATCACCACTATATTTCGCCTATCGCCGCAATATTTCAACTCACCACCACATATCTCCTCACCGCGTCACTTACCCCCCACACGCCACACCGCCCGCGCACCGCCCGTGCAACGCCCGCGCACGCACCGCCCCCGCACCGCCCCCGCACGCACCGCCCGCCCCGCCGCCCACCGACCGCTGTAGCAGCGTAGTATGCAATAGTTGGGTATACTTGTGCCTCAGAACTTTCTGTCTGCACTTCTCTGTAAAATATTCTGCTATCTTGTGACCGCGCATGGTCGAGCATGTGGGTCATTATGCACTCAACTATCTCCTATGATCATTGTGTATCCATAGGAACCGAAAAAATCGAATTCGGAATTCGTATGCAAAAGTTGGGTCAACTGGTGCAGGCGGTAATTACCTGGTATTACCACGTATGCATGGTAATTACCGGTAAATTACCCGGTATTACCACCCCCCACTTTCAAATTACCGGTAATGTGGCCACCTTAATTCCGATATAGGTTCCCTGCGTTGACTAGACATACTCCATATGCATAATAACTATTCTTTAATTAATTGATACTTTTATCTTTAATCTTATTTTTTGTCGATGGGGATTAATTATCTTTTACTTTATTTATTCGGGCTAAACAATATTTAGTAAAGAAAATAACTGGGACGTGTATAAATGGTTGCCATTAATATATTAATTTCAAAATCAATAAAAGGTTCACTGTAATCCTTACATATTCGGGGTGTTATAATCCTGTTCAGGTACGCCAGGATCGAGAGCATCTACCGGGTGGTGTTGGGGGGCACGCCTTACGTTCTTGTGAAGGGTAAGTGGTTCCCATAATTCGATCAAGATCGCGATAAAGCGCTCCAAAAGAAGTTTGCCAAGGAACACTCCTTGTACGGCCCGGACAACATCGCGAAGGTCGTGTATACGTACGAACCGTGTGACCCGACGACACCTTGGGACACCGTCGACCCATTCATCTTGGCGGCTCAGATCGAGCATCAAGATATGTGATCAAGAAACATCCTTGCATGAAGACGGCCGTGATACTCGACTTGAAGGCCGAATTTTTCGAGGCCATCGGCGATGATGGCTCAAGGCTGACAGGTGCAACCGAGACGAGAGAAGCGACAACAGTAGGCGCGGATGATGAGCGGAGTATGTTCCGTGCATGTTCCCAATGTAATCCGGGGAAAGCAACTCCAGTTTCTTGCGTGAACTTGGAAATGCCAAACTGTTATGACAAGTAAGTAGATGTATGTGTCGCATAGTTCTCGGGACAATTGTAATTATGTTCTAAAGCGGATCATCGATACGCAGAACACATTCAAAATACTCAAGGGCTGTGGCATTTAGTATTAACCAAGTCACCAAATATCTCATCAGCGTTAAAATTTGTGCCCGAATAATGTTTCCCACCCTTGACATGGTCCAGAACGTGTTCTTAGTGTATTCCGAGGTGGAATGCATTCCGGACTCAGAAATGCGTTCCGCATGTCGCTGGTCCAGAACGTATTCTTAGTGTATTCCGAAATGGAACGACTTCCGCATCACGAACACATTCCGCATTCCGCTGGTTCAGAACGGGTTCTTAGTGTATTCCGAAGTGGAATGCATTCCGCACAAGGAATACGTTCCGCATCCCGCATGCATTCCGTACCAGGAACACACCCCGTTCCAAAAAAAACGTCCGGAACGCGTCCGGAACGCACGTTCCGGACGTTTTCCTGTTTTCCCAGATTGTAGGGACCCCTGCCACTCAATGCACGGAATCCTGCGGACCAGTCGTCGGAGTCGCACCCGAGGTCGTCGCCACCCGCGGAAGCCGCATGCAACGCAGGCACCGAGTAGCCCCATGCGATTTCACTTGCGTTACAACACTCCTAGGACATGGTCCTTATTATCGGCGTAAAAGTTATCATCGTCATCATTAAACATTATGCGAAACAGCTTGAAATATGTCAGCAATTACAAAGTGGCTAAGACGTGAGATAGGTTGCGCAAAAAAACATATTCCCTTCTCCGTATAAACTCGCTTCCACGCACATTAGATATTGTCGTGCAGTTCACGCGTGCAATTAAAAATTACCGAGAGCATCTTTTGTGTTGCACTTGCTTTAGAAAATCGACTTCGTCACAAGTGGCTCTTGCCATGATAGCATCATGCCGGTCATGATGCCGGATCGCATCATAACGGTTACGATGTTCCGATTTTCTGTTGATTTGTATACGTGCTGAGAGTATTCTACCTTTGATGTACGAGACCCTGTTCAGCCGAAACTTTTCCAGAACGCGAGAGACCATCCGCAGGTCGTTGCCCATCACGTCTGCTCGGGATTTCATCCGTGAAAGTAGTTTTGTATACGTGCTGAGAGTAGTATTTCATCTTTGATGTACGAGACACTGTTCAGCCGAAACTTTTGCAAAACGCGAGGGACCATGCAGGTCGCTCCCCATCACGTCCGCTCGGGATTTCATCCATGAAATCAAATTCAACTGGGATTTGGATGCGTATTGTGTTGAAGTTTTACGAGAGCCCTCAGTGAGTGCTAAGATCATGTTTACGCGTGGGACTCTTTTCGCGCTTACGACGGATGTTATGGTATAACCAAACTTGGCACTTGAACGCGACCTCCACTCATAACGGAGAAGGGATGCGCAATCTCTCTAATATCACTTGTTGATGCGACATTTGCTCGTTCTTGTAGCGCCCAACGTTCATATTTTCCACACGATTTTACGACATCGATGCTATGTGGATTCACGCTCATCATAATAATAATAAACGGTAACATGCAAAGTTGGCGAATGACCATGAGCTTGCGCCATATAAACGTCCCAAGATGTGCATTACACCGACAATATTGGGTGCATGACCGAAGATGCTAAGACACCTCTAATCGGATCATTCCGCGTCCACGGTGGGTGCCACGATGTGAAACCATGGTCCAAATAATAAAGGAAGCTCATTAGACTGAAGAACTAGTTGAACAGTATAGAAGCGCATGAGGTGAACGCTATCGGTCGAAGAACGTTCGCCTTGAGAAAATAGCGCCAGTCAATCACTGTAACGCCATCGAAATAGTTTTTACTTACATGCCGCAGTACATGATGCTGCCACACACCAGCTTTTGATGCATATGTCCATGCTTCGACTCATTGAGGTTGCTTGAGAATAGGAACACGGATGCAGCTGATGCCAGACGATGCACAAGTTTACCAACCGTTGTTGTCCATCATGTCCTTGTAACAAGCGTATTCACACAACAGATCAGCCTGCTAATTGCCCAGATATGCAGTAAGCCAAGTGGTCAGCCAGTTGGCCTTGCCAGTGTCGCCGTGTCGTCAAATTTTGGCATAGCCAAAAGCAACATCAAAGTTGAGCAAATCACAAGATTGCGCAACGACGGTAACCGAGGTAGCTCTGGACACTTGTGCAGTTTTACGGAACGTTACCAGCCTTAATTTTCTCCGCCTGCGGAACTTGGCGGGAGCGCTGGAGCATCATACTCGATGAAGTCAGGAAATACAAATTGAAGGCGCCATAAAGACTACTCCTTTTTTACGTCATAGCCTAGGATTCCAAGTACTGCACACTCTGCGGCATAGTTTGCCGCGCCCCATGCGCGAGCCAACCGTCTTAAGGGGCTATTCGTGCAAAGCAGAATAGCAATGCCTACTCCGAGCACGACGTCGACCGTGTAGTGGTCCTGACAAAGTACGATGCAAACAGCCGCAACCACGGAAAGAGCGAAGCTCACCAACCAGTGCACAGCCCGGCTCTGATCGGTGCGATAAGTATCTGCACCGCACATGACAAGTATGACCATGTTGCTCATATGGCCACTGTAAATCATATCTGCGCAGGCGCGGCCCCCGGCGAAGCTCTGAGTTATAAAACTCATTCCGTACCAAGGCCAAGTCTGCACCCCAGAGGGATTAGCTTGTAAGCACTCCTCGATGCCTCCAGAGGCAGGTAGGGTAGTGCTAATTTGGGCGCAGCACATAAAGACAGTGTGTGCCAGCATGATGACCACGATGTGCTCACATACATACTGGGTACCGTCGCTCAGAATCGCACGCGTGCCCAGTATTATAAAATGTCCACCTAGCAGCCACAACGCCAGGTCATACGCGGTTTGCATGCCGGGGGAGCAGACATCTTCGCGATTGCCAATGAAGAAAATGTCCTGTAAGGGAGCCGCGTACTGGTTCTTGGTTTGCGGTTCCGTCGCCAACCGGATGTATAAAGGTGTCGTGTAAGAGTTAGCTAAGGCGCATATCACGTGCATTATCGTAAAGGCGCCAACTATCAAAAAACCCATTCGAGCGAGTCGCGCAAAAAGGATCTGGGAAGGTAGACGGCTGCACTGCATTGTGAAAAGAACGGAGGCCAAATACGGACATGTGGATCTTCTGCAGGTCAAATCGCTGAAACTCCGGTTACACTGTCTTGGGCAACTCACGATTATCGGTTATACGCGAAAGCGGTTATGGCAAAGTTGTAATCATCGCAGAAGTAAAATTAGGAAGCAACTTTCCCGGCAGTCTTCCCGGAACTGCACAGCCGAGCGAACGGAACACGATAGTTATCCGAAATCCAAAATCGGATTTTTAAAATCTTCCGCGACAAAACACAACTCGCAAGAGATAGAGCCTGTGACTCATACCGAGATCGCGTGACACGCCGCGCCGCTCGCGCCGTGTCATATCATGTCATGTCGACTTAGGGAACTCGATTGATGCGCGCCAACTTAACGCGCGAATCACCGCGTGCCCGGCTCATATGCACTATGTGGGATTTGTGTCGATAATAATAATAATATAACATTTACGTTGAGAATAATGACAAAGTCATAAGTCCGCTTTAATCATGCAAGCAGGCAACTGAACAGAGGGGAGGGAGCTGGAGTCATCCTCATAGCGCGCCCCGAACGGCTCATCTAGGTCATGTCAACCTAGGAAACCGCGGCATGAAGGTAAAACTACGCAGAGCGCTAAAAGGTGGTGCCGGCGGAGAAGCAGCCGAGGAGATGGAGGTGGAGCGAGGCTGCATCTATGATGGAATAGGGGGCGGAAGTGAGGCGGGGGAGGGTGGTGGCGTGGGAGGCGAGAGGTGGAGGGAGCGGAGTGCTAGATGTGACACACCGTGTGTCACTTCCTATTATCTGTACTAGTACTCAGTACAGTACGGGTGTCACAAGTTTAGGGTTTCCGGCATAAAGCCGAGACTAACTTATGTTTATCTACACTCTTATGCGAACCCGAAAGTGAAAGCATTCTGACCGTAGCCCAATATATAGTCTTAGCTATATATCTCACAGGTTATGGTGCGCCAGGCACCTTCCAATACTTTTGGTAGCATGTTTGGCTAAACGCCTCCGCTTGGTGGGGCGTTGGGGGCCCCATTTGATGGTTGCGCTATGAGGACTCGCGGTTGAGGCACGCGTCGTTACGGGGTAATTGTGTTTATCGCTGCAGCGTACCCTACGTGATTTTCTGGATGTCCACGGGATTTTCGTTTTGACTGGAATTGATCACTCTATGTCGCGAACTTCTTGCGCAACGTGTAATTCGACTTCCACATTTCTACAATCGGGATTTCACAGTTACGGAAGTTTTGACTGCTTTTGCCATAAAGACCAAGACGTGCTGCAACCCAATGGAGGAGTGTTCCGAAATGGCCAGGAGATTGAGTGGGGGCCGTCCGTGGAAATCATGTCTTTCATTTCGGAACGGTGGACGTCCCTTGAATACGAGCAGAACTATTTCGTGTACGTCCTACTCCAGTCGACAGCTGACATCATCAAGGATCATGGTGGCCAAAGGAAGATGAAGCGCGGGAAAGCGGGAGAACCGGAGAAGAGAATGTATTTCTGTTTGAGGAAGCACAAGCTGGCGGGCGCCGTGCAAGATCCCGTTGTTCTTACGTCGAAAGTAATGATTGGTGGAGGTATGTTGCTTGATGTGTAGTCTACCTGTTTAATGATGCACTCTTACAATTACATCCCCTGTTGAATATGGGACACCGGACTGAAACAGGTGTCCCCATGCTGACGTTGATCCTTGGAACGTACGAAGAGGTTGGCGCCACCTTGCACGCCACTCTGGTGGAGGGTGTTGGAGTTGCCGCCATCATCACGGATGTGCCGTGGGGAGATGAAAAGGAGACATCGTACAACACGAAGGTTGACTGGGGAGCAGCCATGCGCGCGGTGAGTGTGGTGTTTGATGCGAACAAGGATCTAGAGGAGGAGAACAAGAAACGGGATCTGGGAAAAGCTGATGGAGACACAATAATGTTCGAGATGGGTGACATCACGGCACTGAATGCAATCAACCAAGAAGCGGTGAAAACTAAGTTGAAGGTAAGATGGTCACCTTTCTTTCGCTCTATTTAAATGCGAATATTGGTTAACTTAGTAGAAGAAGCTTTTTTGTGATGATTGATGTAGGTATATAAAAATATGCCTGGATTTGTTAAGCTTGATGGGAACCGCTTGACGGAGGTGAAAGGCAATACGCCTATTGCCTCTGGTCATCTCTACACCACACTGGCACGATATTTGAACAAGCCCAAGTTGGACTACAAGAAGCAAGTGGAGTTGAAGTCGGAAAAGTTGAAGGAGGAAACGGGCATCACCCATCTCACCAACTTTTACTGTGGCAACGTGCTTGGCCCATTTTCCATTCACGAGTGGGATGTGGCCGAGAGCCTGCTGGAGGCAAACATGACGAAGCTCATTGAGGAGGGCAAGTGCGGTTATACTCTGAGCAAAGCCTTGGGCATGTACACGGGTAAGCTCTGGAACGAGTTCGTTGAATACGGCAAGTCGTTTCAGGCCCTTCACTCGCAGAAAGGGTTCAAGCATTGCTGCTACACTACGGGGTGCGTGGCATTGGACAAGATCTGCGAGGCCAACAAGGAAACGTTGGTCGTGGGACAGAAGTCCATTCCTTTGTGCGAGTACCTGGTGGAACGGTACACAAGTGCCCTGGGACAGGTGGTGATGGATCCCTTCATGGGTTCCGGTAGTTGCGGAGTGGCGGCGATTCGGAAGGGAAGATGCTTCTACGGGTTTGAGCAGAAACAAACCAACTTTTTTGCAGCCCTGTTCCACCTCTCCCATGCCGTGCAGTCTTACGTGGACGGCACTAACGAGGAGGAATACTCTCCACCTTAGGCCCCCTTGGGGAAGCTGGCTAGGTAGATGCAGATGTTACGTTTAGTACGCACAGATAGCTCACAGGTTAGGTTCATGGTTAAGGTGGGAACGTGTAAGCGGGAAGGTCCCAAAGGATGAAGAGCTAGGTTTCTGGTTTTTGCCGCAGCATTAGTAGTTGCTTCCATGAAATGGGCCAGCCGAGTGTGTTGGAACAATGAACTTGAATGAACATGATGTAATCTATGATTGTATTAGCCACCGACCGCCCTGCATCAAGAGTCTTTTATAAGAAAGTAGATATATGGCAATATATTTACTGCCAGAAGGATGTCAGAGGCACAGTGAGGTAGGGTTCTCGGTTGTCTAAAGTCAGATTAAACTGTAAGATAGTCGGGTTTAAGCTGTCGGACAGACGGTGACACACGAGCGGAGCAACGGGCAGGCACTGCAAGTGACATCCGAGCAGGCGAGGGGTGACACAGGGCACCACAGACCTCCCCCCTTATGGGGGGTGAAAGTCAGTGTTCCCATGACACCACCTCACCCCGAAGGTGGGAGGTGCACTGCAGGGCCAGCCGGTACTCCCGGGCAGGCGGCTAGGAGAAATGTAATGTTACTCTAGTCACTAGCTAACTCGTGATGTGTCAATCGAGGTTTCAATCTAGGGTTTGGGTAGGTTTCAAGCGGTGGCGGCGTCATTCCCGATGGTGAAAGGTGTCGAGCGCCAAGTACTCAATGTTCAACCAATGCCCGTGCGATGCCAAAGCCAAAAACGGCCGGGCACCACCAGAGCAAGTGTGCCGTTGCAAGGGGGGCGAGTGCGAAAAATGCGGCGAGACAGCGCGCAATCCTCCAACCCCAATGTAAAACCAACGTTAGGGCAAGGTGGGGGGGGTGCGGCGGCACCACCCGCCACCACCAGATGGCAACAAGGGGGCGCACAAGATGTAGGTGTAAACGGTGAAAAACGCGGAGAGTCGGAGTCGTCACAGTCAGAGCTCTCGCTGTCGATGTTGTCGCAAACGTTGGTGTCGATGTTGGTGCTTGGTGCACAAGCACCACCAAGCACCACCAGACTGTAACCAGCGGTAAAATGTTGCCTTCGAAGGAGTCCAAGCGCCGATCTCAGCGCGCCCATGCGCGCACGCTGCCGCAAAGAAGCCATGCAGCCGCGGCTGTAAAATCTGCAAGACAAGGAGTTTGGGTTCCAAGGTAGGGAAAACGTAACTTTTCGCAAATTCAACAATTTCCAACAATGGAAAAGTCAAATTGGGGTAGATTTCGACGAGGAACACGGTGGTAACGTCAAAACCGTCGTACGATAAGCCAATTTTCCGGCAGCAGAGGCGCTGCTGGCCAGAGCGTCGGTAATTGTCGGTTACGCACGCAAAAGTGCGCTAGATGTCGGTAGATGTCGGTACTAAAGATGTCAAGATGTCGGGGGTGACCGGTGCGAAGGCAAGGCGGTCAATGTCGGCAGCAAATTGTCGGAAGATGTCGGTACTAATAAGAAATGTCGGTACTAAGAAGTGTCGGTCCAGCTGAAATTTGACGCACGGAAAGTGCGTTAAGTGCCGGTAAATGCGGATTGTCGGTAAAAAATGACGGGAGTGACCGATGTGAAAACAAGCCGGTCGTTGTCAAAAGTGTCGGCTAGTAAGTGTCGGCTAGTAAATGTCGGCTAGTAAATGTCGGAATTGTCGGCTAGTATAGAATCACAGGGCGTGAAGCGGACGGAAGACCGATGAAAACACCACCACTGAACGTGGGTGGGCTATAACCTTATAAGAAAGTAGATATATGGCAATATATTTACTGCCAGAAGGATGTCAGAGGCACAGTGAGGTAGGGTTCTCGGTTGTCTAAAGTCAGATTAAACTGTAAGATAGTCGGGTTTAAGCTGTCGGACAGACGGTGACACACGAGCGGAGCGACGGGCAGGCACTGCAAGTGACATCCGAGCAGGCGAGGGGTGACACAGGGCACCACAGACCTCCCCCCTTATGGGGGGTGAAAGTCAGTGTTCCCATGAGTCTTGGTGCAGGCCTCGGGAAGAATTAGTGACGATGGGGGAAAAAAAATCGGTTTCCTTTTCATGGTTGCACGCGTCATCCTGAAACTCATGAAAGCCAGCATTTGAATTAAGGCAATTGTGCATCCCAAAAGGACAACCGTAATGACGCAACCTTCAAAGTGGAGTTCATAAAATTCCTCTCATTAAAAGTATGTCCAAAAATGACAAACTCGGGTCCTCGTTACCTCGTTACCTCGTTACCTCGTTAGCTCGTTACCTCGTTACTTGAGTTTAGTGCGCATCCAAGGGAGAGCTAGGGTCCTCCTTCTCCACCTTCTTCTCCTTCACCGCTGCATTCACCTCAGCCTTGGCCTTGGTTACTTCCGCTGGTTTCCCTTTGGCACCTGCTGCTCGCCTTCCGTCCTCAGCTGACACTGGCTGGTCGGTACTCAGGTCCACGTATCCTGCCTCCTTGAGCCCTTCTCTTGCTGAGGTTTGCACATAGTCTGGTCGGCGAGAGGCCGCGTCCGGCACCACCAGCGTGCGCCCTGGCACGTGCTCCATCGCATGCACGCCCACCTCCACCAGGTCCTCGTACCACCTCGCTTGTCGCCTGCTGAGTTCCCGGCCTGGAGCGAAGAGCCACTTCAGCGGCGCATGGTCTCCCATGAGTCGGAACTCCGTGAAGATAAGGTAATGCCTCCACGTTTGAGTCGTGCAGTGATGAATCGCTGCTAACTCCCGTTCCCCTGCATGGTAATTTTGTTCCGCTGATGAGAACTGCTTGCTCTCGAAGGCGATCGGCTGCAGGCCCTTCCCCAGGTCCTGCATCAGTACCCCAGCCAGTGCCACCGCACTAGCGTCCGTCTGTACGACGAATGGGCTGGTGCCATTATGAGCTGCCTTCTGATCTGGAAGGATCAACGTAGGGGCTGTGGTCAGCACGGTCTTCAACCGTTCGAATGCTCGCTCCTGCTCTGGGCCCCACTCCCAGGGCACTAAGTTCTTCCTCAGCTTGGTCAATGGGTGAGCTAGATCGGAGAACCCCTGGATGTACCGGCGGTAGAAACCGGCCAGACCCAGGAACTGTCGCACATGTTTGACAGTTTCCAGCTTGGGCCAATCCCTTACTGCCGCGATCTTGTCCTGCTGGGGTCGGCATCCTTCACGATCAATGACATGCCCGAGGAACCGTACAGAGCGCTTGAAGCACCGCAGCTTCGATTCCTTCAGCCGGACTTTGTTCTGACGACAGACCTCCAGCACCTGCTTCAAATGACCGAGGTGTTCAGTTGGATTCTTACTGAAGATCATGATATCGTCCACGGACACCCTTACGAATGGAAGGTGTCCTAGGTAGCTCTGCATCATACGCTGCCAGCAAGAAGGACTGTTTGACAACCCCATGGGCATAACAACCACTCATAAGCTCCGAACGGCGTGGTCATCGCCGTCTTCTCGATTGCGTCCTCCTCCATGGGCACCTGCCAGAATCCCCACAGAGCGTCCGCGGTGGAGAAGATAGTCGCTCCCTGCAGGTCATCAATGAGAGACTGTACATCGGGAAGAGGATAACGGTCCTTTATGGTGATTTCATTGATCTGGCGGTAATCAATTACTAGCCGTAGCTCCTTAGGATTCAAGGGCTTGGGTACCATCAAGACCGGACTGCCCCAAGGTGAGGATGAGGGGCGGATGTAACCCTTCGCCAAGAGCTCGTCCAGTTGTCCACGAAGTTGTCGCAACTCCTCCATGGACAGCTTGTAGCACCTCTTGTGTCGTGCGCCATCACGGTACTCGGGGTCCACGCGCAGCGGCGATTTGTGGTCGCGGTCCACGACGCCCTTGGGGAGCTCCATGCATGCCCACCACGTCCACATATGTCTTCTTCAGCTCCGCCAGCTCGTCCCATATCCATTGTGGGACTTCCTCAGCGTCTTCCTCGTCAGGAGGGGTTGGCTGAGCTGGGGTCTGCTTGAGCTTGGCTTCACCGCTGCCCCGCTGCTCGGCCTCATCGTCCTCACCACGGCTCCGCTGCTCGGCCTCGTTGTCCTCACCACCGCTCCGCATCTGCTCAGCCGCCGTCACCACTGGAGCTGCAGTTGCCGGCGCGCGTCGTCTACGCCCTTTTCTCCTCGATGGAGCACCGCTATGCTCCCGCAACGCCTGCGCTGTCCTCCACAGTTGCTGAGCCTCACTCTCCCAATCAGGCTCCAGCCCTTCTGCGTGATCGTGCGCAGCGTTTTCCCTGCGCTCTCGGGGCAACATCTGAAAAGCCTCCCATCGAGCTCGTACGGGGTATGGTCCCCAGTCCAGCACTGCCGGAGTGGCAGAAGTGGGGCACGTTACCGGGTCTATTCATCCATGGTAGAACGTAGGTTGCAATCTTGCAAAAGATTAGAGAGATGCGCTTAGGTTGGCGGGCGGCAATGTAAGTAAGGCATGTATATAAATGTAAATGTGTGTGGGGCATGCATTATGTTGGGGTAGGATTGTTGGTGTTTCTTACACGTAAACACGTGTTTCAGAAATGTGACCGTGGCAAGGAGAGTGTGGGCAAGTCCCCGACTACACAAAGGTATCGGGTTGGCAGCCCAAAATTTGTGAGGATCCCTTCTTGTGGCGGGCCATGGGCATTCCAAGCAAGGAGGCAACTTTCTTGATTCAATCCTTAGCCACACACCGTGGAAAGCAAGGGGGGTTGAGTAGCGGTGTTAAGCGGCTATTATAGGTTGAATACCCTTCCAGAGGGTTGTCTACTTGGGAGGAATGCCCGTCACGTGCCTGAGCACACTTAATAATGGATAACATGAGTATAGGGGGGGTGGGGGGGGGAGCATGCATAACTTGCAATGAAGCCCTTTTCAGTGCCTGGAAAGGCATTTTCAGGGCCTGGAAAGTCATGTTTTGGGCCTGGAAAGTCATTTTCAGGGCCTGAAAATGGTTTTCAGGGCTTGAGATTGTTTTTCCGGTCCTGAAAAGTCATTTTCAGGGCCTGGAAAGTCATTTTCAGGGCCTGAAAATGGTTTACAGGGCCTGAAAATGGTTTTCAGGGTCTGAAAAGTCATTTTCAGGGCCTGAAAATGGTTTTCAGGGTCTGAAAAGTCATTTTCAGGGCCTGAAAATGGTTTTCAGGGCCTGAAAGTGGTTTTCAGGGCCTGAAAATGGTTTTCAGGGCCTGAAAATGGTTATCAGGGCCTGAAATGTCATTTTCAGGGCCTGTAAATGGTTTTCAGGCCCTGAAAATGGTTTGCAGGGCCTGAAAAGTCGTTTTCAGGGCCTGAAAATGGTTTCCAGGGCCTGAAAAGTCGTTTTCAGGGCCTGAAAATGGTTTCCAGGGCCTGAAAAGTCGTTTTCAGGGCCTGAAAATGGTTTTCAGGGCGTGAAAAGTCGTTTTCAGGGCCTGAAAATGGTTTTCAGGGCCTGAAAAGTCGTTTTCAGGGCCTGAAAAGTCGTTTTCAGGGCCTGAAAAGTCGTTTTCAGGGCCTGAAAATGGTTTTCAGGGCCTGAAAGTGGTTTTCAGGGCCTGAAAAGTCGTTTTCAGGGCCTGAAAAGTCGTTTTCAGGGCCTGAAAAGTCATTTTCAGGGCCTGAATATGGTTTTCAGGGCCTGAATATGGTTTTCAGGGCCTGAAAATGGCAAGGCACGGTATCGGTTGCGCCGATAGTTAGATCTATCGAAGTATCGGCGATAATCTCACACTATCACTATCAACCGATATGGTAATGCGTCACTATCACTATCGGTCGATGATGAAAATTTTGAATATTTAACTATCGCTATCGATCGGTTGCGCGCCAAGAAGGTATCATTATCATACGATAGTGCCACGCGGACTATCTGTTATCGTTCGATGCCGAGACTGAAACTATGTGTTCATAACCGATTATGAAGGCGCACATCCCGCAATCCGCATTATCGGCCCTCATCCTAATTGAGTGGCCCACGGAGTCACTGTCTTGGCTATAGTGCAGCTTGGGACACCTGCATTTGAATTTTGAAATTATTGGCCAATGGGATGTGGGAAATGTGATCCGCTCGCTGCTTGTCGATGCCAGATGGTGGCGATATAAGAACACTTCGCCGGGTGACACCTTTGTTTCACTACTTCACTACTACAGTATTTTATTCTCATACCGACTTACGCATCCTCAAGTCACCCCATCGTCAGTCAGCGTCATGACCCGTGCAAGCCGAAGGACGAGCTTCAATGCATCGATCTACGGCCCGAACGACCCCTGTGCGGGCTGGTGGCAACCTGTCTTCAAAGCGAGCACGCTCGGAGCAGGTCGTATTGCGTGCCCAAGGCAAAGAGCCGATAAAGCGTTCCCAACAATCTCCATTCGACCCAACGGGCAGCGATGAGCACGAGTATGTTGTTGCGTGCGTAAAGGGAGATAAGACTAGCTATGGCGCCGAACAATGGTTAGTTAGTTGGGAGGTAGATGGTGACCCTTTGGGGGATCATTGTAACACGTGGGAACCAGTGGAGAATTTGGCCGGCTGTAATGTGGAGATCGAGAAGTATCTCGAAGAAAAGAAGCAACGATTGCAAGCAGCCGAAGAAGCACTCGCTGCACGATCTTCCAGTGCTCGCTCGAGAGGTTGTTGAGTGGCGAGTGGGCCGCATGCATGGCGATATGCAAAAGTGCACCTCCGAATGCACCTTGAAGCACATCATGATGGCTAGTGTGAACACCAAATAGGATAGTTGAACTGCGGTGATTACCTGGTTGAGCCGAACGTGTGTATGCACAGACTGTCAAACTCTGCTGACGGGCCACACCGTGCCTGGATAAGCCGACTAGCTGAGTATGTAGAAACTAGAAAGCTAGAACGAAACCCTGTGGTTGGCCCCACTGTGCAGCGCTCGTAGCTTGCGCGCATTGCTGACTATCGCTAATTAGACCATTATTGGTAATTATTAGTTGCCTTCAGCATACTATCACTATCGTTCGATCTGTCTGTGCATAACTATCGTTATCGGTCGATAGTCAACATTTTTAAATAGTAAACTATCACTATCAACCGATACTTTCATTATGATTATCACTATCATTCGATGAATGGCGTGCTGACTATCATTATTCACCGATTGTATTTTTTCAACTATCAGTTGGCAACCGATATAAAAAAATTCGACCGATACCATGCCTTGGAAAATGGTTTTCAGGGCCTGATAAGTGGTTTTCAGGGCCTGAAAAGTCATTTTCAGGGCCTGAAAATGGTTATCAGGGCCTGAAAATGGTTTTCAGGGCCTGAAAAGTCGTTTTCAGGGCCTGAAAATGGTTTTCAGGGCCTGAAAAGTCGTTTTCAGGCCCTGAAAATGCCTTATGTGAATTTTCAGGGCTTGGAACACTGTAAAATTTTCAGGGGGCAAGATGAGGACATGAGAATATAATTCTAAACTTTATATAACACGAAAAGTGAATAATATTTTCAGGCCCTGAAAATAAAGTTCAGGGGGCATCTTAAGAGTGTGAATTCCAAATTTTCAGGCCCTGAAAATTGGTGTAAAAATTATATTATCCATGAAGTTTTTTCTAAGGTGTATAACTAGCCTAGTATAAAACAAGTTCAGACCCTGAAAGTGATTTTCAGGGCCTGAAAACCATTTTCAAGGCCTGAAAATGGCTTTCAGGCCCTGAAAAATATTTTCAGGGCCTGAAAAAAAAGTTCAGGGGGCAATTTTTCAGGGGGCACAAAAAAAGTTCAGGGGGCAATCGTAAGTAGCCCCCCATCTGCCGGATGTACTCCCAGAGTGCCACACGACTGCAGGGGTAAAGGGGTAAGACCCCCCTGCTGCTCACATATTGCATAATACTTACAATATAGTTGCAATACGTATCTGGTATATTACAGGTATATCAAATGTGTACAGAGGCACTACTATGCGTCATCACACTTTCTGCAGTACCACATTCCAGTGGGGATGTCGGTGAGCCCTGCGCATCGCACGTGCATAGCCTCTTTGCAGCCTGCCGTCTCACACAGAAGGTGCTCGCCACTGACTCTACACTTCCCGCATGTGTCAAAGTGACCATCACTACCTACGGGCCTATCGACGAGTGCAAGTTTCTCCATATTGCGGTCGCTCGTATCAAGTATCACCGCTGAATCCATGCAGGTGCGTTTGACTATTACTACTTGCGCTTGGACTTGATTGGCCAGTAGGTAGGGCTCTCGGTTGTCCATAGTGTACTTGGAGGTGTCCCATGGGATGAAGGTGTAGTAAGCCTTGGACACCTTGTCCACGCCGAGGATGGAGTTCTTCAGCTTGAAGCTTGCGATCTGAGCTTCCGTGGGCACGGGTAGCCAATCGCACTTTAAAAAAGTGTAGAGCACACCGCCAATGGTAACCCGCAGAATGGCGCTGATGATACCATACCTGCGCACGAAATGTTCAATGTTTTTGTAATATACGTACAACATACCCTCAATATTCTCTATTCGTCGTAAGTATTTGTGGAAATACTACGGGGCCTTGGAGTATTTCCCACAATACTTGGAGAAAATCGCCTAATAAAAAATACGAAAATGTATAAATGTTTGGATTTATATATCTTAGGTTGTTAAATATGACCTATTAATCATCAGAAAAAATCTGGTTCATCGATATCGATCGATCTCGATGTCGCGCGCGCCGCTCGATGGACGTTGGGTGAGTACTAGTTTTCTCGTATATTTGTCGAGTAATAGGTTCTACAAGTAGCGTGCTAGTAATCACCCCAACGGGCACCCTAGCGTCCTATATCGCATGAACATGATTCAATATGATATTTCGGACTACGAGAACTAACAACCGGACATTTTGTGAGATTTGAGGTGCATGGTTGAGTGTCGAGAAGGTGCCAGAACCTGGCAGACAGCGTACCAATACGTGTACACAAGTAGCATGCTAGGAATCGCCCGAATGGGCACCCTAGCGTCCTATATCGCACGAACATGATTCAATATGCTATTTCGGACTACAAGAAGCATCCATTGGGTATTTTGCGATATTCGAGGTGCATGGTGGAGTGTTGAAAAGGTGCCAGAACCTGGCAGACAACGTACTAGTACGGTTATACACAAGTAGCATGCTAGGAACCATTCCAATGGGTACCCTAGCGTCCTATATCGCACGAATATGATTCAATATGCTATTTCGGACTACGAGAACTACCCACCGGGCATGTTGTGAGATTTGAGGTGCATGGTTGAGTGTTGAGAAGGTGCCAGGACCTGGCAGACAGCGTACACGTACGTCTACACAAGTAGCATGCTAGGAATGATCCCGGTGGACATCCTATCGCCCTATATTGCACGACCATGCTTCAATATGATATTTTGAGGTGAAAACCCAAGATATTGTGCAAAAGAATATGCACATTGTATGCGTGTGTGTGTCTCAAAGCTAGTATTGTGGGAAATACTAGCATTTCAGGATATTCTGAGCATTCCACGGCGTCCATTATTATCACAAATGCTCTAAACAGCTCGTCATATCTCGACGAAAGTGTCTTCGGAGGACCGAAAATTTGAATATCGCACTTTCAAGGGGTATGTGGTGTTTTACGACACTATACGCAAGCCTATGCCTTCAAAAAATTGCCCGTGTGGGTATTCGTGATAATGGCCATGATGTCATTCGACATCGTAGGACTCGAAAATGAGGTGTATAAGGTGTATCGCCGCTATCGTGGGACCATGAACGCCATAAATGCCGATATCATAACTTCATTTAAGGTCTTTGACATATTTTGGTAAGGGTGCGGGCGTGATTCGTGAGACGTGTCGTGAGTCGAGGGAGCAAATCCACGTAGTATTTCCCACAATACTAACGTAAATACGTGCCGCTTGCCAGAATATCCATCATACATCATCAAACAAACAAAAATTTCAGACTTTAGTATCATATATGCAAGATATATTCACCCCTTGTCGCATAGATAAGTGAAAGACATGTGTGCATGCGTCTAAAGTTGAAAACCCTATGATTTGCGCCCGAGGTCGAAATCCGGCTTGATTCAATGCACTCGTCATCTGGAAAATGGCGAGGCGATCCGGGATCGTTCTTTTCGTGATCCGGAACGGGATCGATCCCGGGAGGGAAGTTTCTTACGGGATCGATCCTGGAACGCCCCGGGTACGGGAACGATCCTGGAACGCTCCAGGTACGGGAACGATCCTGGAACGCTCCAGGTACGGGAACGATCCTGGAACGCTCCAAGTACTGGAACGATCCTGAATCGATGGGGGGACACTCATGATAAGTCCAAGGGTCGATTCAAGCATTCAAGGCAAGTACCATGAACCGCACATTAAAAAAAAGGTAGACTTTCACAAGGCTAGAAAGCAGGAGGCAAATTCAAAAAGAAAAAAATCAACAAATCCACATAAATAGATACACCTTTGAGTACACAAGCTACTTCATTTGCATATGTTCATACGGTCTCCACTAAGATGGTATCACTGGCTATTATACTCTTCTTCTTTCTCATCTATACTTCCCACTCCTATAGCGTTTTGGTGTTGGGGTATTTTTGTCTAAGTTGCAAGCCACTTGGTTGGTTGCGCAAGCTTCACACGCGATTGTGTCGTATTCCATCTTTTAACTTGGGTAAACATTCTTGAATACTCCTTGCTGAAGGTGTTTGGCACCTCTGTCTGCACATGCGATAGTGCCACAGTGAGTAGCAGTTGAAAAGAACTTATGCGCAAAAAACAACAAAGGGTAAATAAGTACTTACCACAGCTTGTGACTTCGTGCATGAGTTCTCATTTATTTCATACTCGACGGCCTAGTCTTTCAAGCTTGGGCCACTGGCCATCTGGCTTCTAGAGTTTTCTTTCCCTTTTCTTCTATTGCTCGTGCTGATTTTTTTTGTCTTATTATCCGCATTTTTTTCTTTTTGGGAAGGTGATGCTTGCTTGTTGGTCTCCGAGTAGCGCACGTCCATGTTTTGAGTGGCCATCCTGAGGAACGAATCGTGGTAAAGCTCAACACACATAAGCTGACATGCTGAGCTCAACTGAGAAGCAAAGCAAAGCAAACAGCAAAGTTGGGCAAAGCTGAGTCGAGTTGAGCAGAGCTTAGTCGAGTTGAGCTAAGTTGAGCTAAGTTGAGCTAAGTTGAGCTTAGTTGACACGCGGACAGGAGCAAAGCTGACACGCTGAGCTGATATAAGCTAACAAGCTAAACTAAGCGGAGCTGACAAACCGAGTTGAGCTGACACACAGTTACAGGTACGGGATAATACAACATAGACTGGAATATGTGTGTATATGTGTGTGCCTGTCGTGTTATTCCTATGCTAGGATACGCGTGTACCTCTCTGTGCGTGTGCTATGCCTGTGGTAGGATATATGTGTATCTCTATACCACTGTTATGCCTGTGATAGGATATGTGTGTTTTTTTTTCAAAAGCTAAGCTAAGCTAAGCTCAAAAGCTAAGCTCAACTCAGGCGTTGAGTTTGGCGCTAAGTGCTGAGCTAAGATAAGCTGAGCTGAGTTGTTTTCACTCATAGAGTTGAGGTGAGTTGAGTTGAGTTGAGTGAGTTGAGCTTAGCTGACACGCTGACGTGAGCGAAACTGACACGCTTAGCTGATATGAGCTCAAAAGCTAAGCTCAACTTTGGCGTTGAGTTTGGCGCTAAGTGCTGAGCTAAGATAAGGTGAGCTGAGTTGAGTTGAGTGAATGCGTAATAGAGTGAGTAATGAATTTTTAGTGAGTGGTCCGGAGTGTGGGTTGTGAGGTTATGAGAGCGAATACAATTACCTTAATGCACGTTCGTTCTTCACAGTCCCGCTCCTTTGAAGTTTCTGCCTTACCATACCCAACACCCCATGCTGTGTGAGAATGGCTTGGTTCCAAAACCTCAAAGAACATAGTGAAAAATAACATGCTTATCTTGATCTTATGTAAGACCAGAAAGTGCGCAGTACCATACCATACTTTTATAGTAATCACACATATCCTAAAAGATCTAAAACACGGGAGCACATATGTGGAAAATTATTTTTGCATCAAAATATTACACCTCTTTGTGGCGCAACGGGAGACAAGTGGTCACAGACACAAGAGTGTCAGACCTACTCAAACCCAAGATGCCATACATCACAACAAGGCCAATACCTTGTTGCTCGCGGATTAAGGGCGCTCCAAACAAACCCGCAGACCAAGGGTGCAGGCGCCTTCTTCTACAAGAGTAGAAAGCGTGACCACAATGGTTCCTTCAATGGCGCAATCACCAATGTGTGGCCAAGGGAGTTCGTTTTTGCAACGCCACAAAGGAGGTGTAATATTTTGATACCTATGCTAAATAAAATATTTCTCATAGGGTTGCAGGATTTGCACCGACCAAATAAGATATGCAAACAGCTTATGTGAAAACCGAGCTTACAGATGATATTCGTTATAGAATACTAAAAGTCAATAGCTAAAATAAGTCTATACATTAAAACAAAACAGTTTGATAAAAAGAAAATAAAGAAAATAAAAAATAAACCACCACTCTAAGTGGGGAAGGATTACCTAACTATTACCCAGCAGTTCAATCGCAATGGTTCCACCGCGAGCTGCGAGCTGGTTCAAGGCACAAAGGATTGCACAATAACAGTGTCCTCCCCACTAAATCGCATATTTAGACTGAGGAACTCTAGGTTCTACCTACAGTGAAGGCAAGGAGCGATGTTGCTGTCCTAGGCACAGCAGTTCAATCGCAATGGTTACCTGGCACGATATATCATTTAAGTAATATATCAGGTATACGAGGCATATACCTGTGTTGACTATGCAAGGCCATCCCTCATCGAGTCGTTGAACAAGTGAAAAGCTCCCTGCCGTCACTATCCCGACACACACCCGACTCTCTTAATTAAAAGAAAGACTAAACCAAGTGCGATGCAATAAAAAGCTCAAACAAGGACAAGAGCGTACCTTAAATTGGTTGGGTTGGGTTTCACCCCAGGGCGTGCCGAAGGCTAACGCACTCCCAGCCTCATTTGAGCGAACTGTCTATCTAAAACAAAGTTCGCATCGTCGGACCTTAAAAACTACAAGCACCTATATCACGATACTCGCAATTTATGCAAGTGCAAATCGCGCTACAAGTTGCACTGCTACTAACTGTAGTAGCAATGACTGCAAAAGACATGCTACGGAAAGCATGGAGACATACCTTAGATTCCCAGTGTTTCCACACCACCAGAGCCCAAAAGCAATTGGGGTGGTAACTGGGATCGGTGCGTCGGATATTTATATCCCGCCTCCTCGCCAAGAGCCATGGGGCGGTTGTCATGCAATTTTGAGTTGCGACACTTGGAACCTAGACTGGGCCTTTTTAGAAGCTAAAAAGGCCCAGTTTTTCACGATCCAGTAAAAACAAGCAAACAGGCACACACACTTGTAAAATTCTATCGAAGAATTCAATTTGAAAGCACATTTTTCCAACTAGCTAGCCTAAAGGCAGATAACGCACACAAAACAAGTACTTAAAAATCACTTAATCATCACGTAACGTGGGAGCTCCTAGCCCCACATCAAATGTCGCGCGTCCCTATACCAACTCACCTGCCCTTCAAGATATCACTATGATTCAAGGTGCGCAGGTTGATCCAGCTTTCCGATCTTACTAAAAGGTTGTGAGCGCACCTGGCGGGAATGATGTCCGCTCATTCCGTGTGTGACCAACTGCTTCCAACCATTTTCGAAAACGTGCTCATGGACTTCATCTGCGAACACTGTAAGTGAATTACGAAAGGAAAATAGGTGCGCAGGCAGGATCTACTCTCAAAATCTCGCACGAAAATTATGGGGTAAATCATAGTTTTGGGCAAGCGACAAAGTGCGTGGGTGTGTGGGTTACGTAAACACCAAACGCATCTTGCTTGCGGCGACCACGCTATGACCAACCACCTGCGGAAAATATACGGTACGCGAAAATATCAGAAACTATTTTATACTAGCAACACAATACAATCAAATTATCTAGGCTGATCTAATCAGAGTTTGCAGTATGGTTTTCGGCTCACGTGCTTTCAAAATTCGGAGACGCACGTAAGACTAAATGGGAAGTCAAGAGCTCACGATACTGTGTCCATGCGCCATGGCGCGCCAGTGACATTTCTGCTGACATCTGATGTCATTGACATTTCTGATGTCATCGATTACTGGAACGCGAAGAAACGGTGCAGTGCGTTCGGGATTTCCGATGACGGTTTACGATCCAAAGCGAAACGAGAACGCGGATCGCGGATCATCACCATCGTTATGAGCACGCTCTCAGGCGATGCATGAACGGGGATCGTGACGTGTCGTCTTTGTTACACGAGCGCTCCGCAACGGGGGGGAACGGGGAACAGTCGATTACGCATTCAGAACTGAACGCCGAATTCCAGATGGTGGGTGTCACCATAAAGGGCTCGCGCGATGGTACTTGCCACGCCCAAACCCCCACACCCAATTCACAGTTTCTCAATCGAACCTATGCCTTAAAAAAACACTAAGTGCGCGATCGCCAATCGACCATTAAGTGCTCCTAAAGTGGGCCACTTTGAGGGCCAAAATCGTAGTATTTGTGGCAATACTACGCGACGACGAATAGAGAATATGTTGGGAACGTATTGCATGTATGTTGCAAAGATATACGAAAATGCAAAGAAACATGCAAACTGGTGGTTGAGGTCGTACCTGTCCTCCCACTCGTCATCGGCATCGGCATCATCCTTGGGGAAGGATGCGCGGACAAAACATTGGGTTGTCCCTTTCCCTTTGTCCCCGTCTCTAGTGCGATAGAAGACACCGCCGATGTTCACCTTGTTGTACTTGGAACACATGGGTTCGGGGCCCATCATGAGCGACTTCTCGTAAGCCGTGTATTGACGACCAAGCCATCCTTCAGGGTCCTCCAATGGACCGAACGCGATCGCGGGCACGACACCTTCCTCTCGGTACCGCAGTGCTTGTCTAGAGCGCGCGGCATTCTCCCTGTGATGACAACATATTCTTAGTATACTTACAGTATATGATACACATACAGAGACAAGTTGACAATATGTTGCAGGTATACTACAGGTAGTACATGCGTGCGAGCTTGCAGGTTGCACCTCCGTCGGAACAGGTCGTACTCAGCATGTTGTTGAAAAAGCTTTCGGTAAGCGGGAATACTCGGTTACTCGCTCGCATCCAGCGGGTGAGTTGGTCAATCTCCAAGGACGTTAGCTCCAATGGCTTCCCCTTCTCCCCGAAGGTAGTGACCACGATGCCGGGAGCGCGGCCCGCCATCAAAGCCCGCGGGACACGGCCGGCAGTAGCTCTTTCTCGGTTCAAAAGCATGGTGAGGATGCCTCGTAGGGAGCGCAAGGTTTTTAGCCTTAGAATGCCGTTCATGATACTTGCCACGGGGTACGCATTGTTCTTCACCCACCTAGCTAGCTTGCCATTCATGGACTCGAAGGCATACATCGTATCCACCATTCACGCACAGGTCCGCAACCAAAGTAGGGGCGCAATATGCCTGCAATATGTATGTAGTATACCTGCAACATACGTTCAACGTATTGTACACATACTATGTACATGCTACATAAAACTTACAGTTAGTTTATAGCATTTTTTGTTTGCAGTCGCCTATCTCTACGATTACAACGCCCCGGACAAGGAGGACGAGGAGGAGGCTGACCGCCTGGAGGCGGAATGCAAGAAGAAGGAGGTGGAAGAAAAAAGCGGCCAAGGCCAAAAAAGCACCCGCCTCCGCCTCCGCCTCCGCATCCGCAAAGGGCAAGAACAAGCCCTCGGAGGGCTCCGCCTCCGCATCCGCAAAGGGCAAGGCCAAGGCGGCCGCGTCACCGGCCCCGTCACCGGCCAAGCCCGCCAAGCCCGAAGCCCCAAATGTTGAAGACATCTTCAACGTGGGGAAGGAGGTGGTGGTGTACGCGGGGGCGCAAACGGAGTATGGCTACTATCCAAATTGCTAGTCCTCCCACAAGGACCACTTCGCAATGGCTATATTGGTCGCTAGCTTGCCCGTTAAAGCATATTCAAGCATTTTTTCATGATATTGATTTGTCAATTGAATATCATTTTGCACGGGTTCGTCCCTAGAGTGACTTTAGGGTCATGTTTAGCGGATGTGATTTGGGGATGTGATTTCACAAAAACCACGAACTACACCTTGGTCCTCCCACAAGGACCAGGCTATTACTCAAGCTAACTGCCTCCTCGAAGGTCCTTTGAAAATTTGAGCACCCATGTTGTCAAGATCTCGAGCTGCTCTTTCTGCAGTGTCTTGTCAAAACTTTCATCCGAGGTCATCTTGACCCTCAAAATATCGGTTGAAGAAGCACCGGGTGTCAAAACGGAAAAATGCCTTAAATCTCCCAAAATGAAATTGTCTTTCTTCCACCTCAACGATGCATGCACGCCAAAGTATTGCACATTATGGCCATGTAGATGGCTCAAAAATTCAAGTATTGTGTCTATATGCCGACCGTAGCGAGAGGTTGGTGTGGAAGTGCCATGCACGCACTCAATCTAGCATCCACGACATCACATCAGAGCCAAATTAATCCTTAGATTTTCTGATATTTGACAAAAAATGATAGGCGGACATGTCGAGTTGAGTGCAAATATATGTCCGGTGTGAGGTTATCAACGTGTGTTCTATTGTAAACATGATTGTACACAATGCTACGGTGTTGCTGAATCCTTGGACGCATGCTCAGCCTACATATACTATCAGCAAAAAAATATTGAAGATAAGGTGTTGTTTTGAGTGATTTTTAACATTAGAAAAATTCCGACTTGAAAAATCCGAGGGATGCATATACAAATGCAATCGGTGTAGATATATGAGGTGGATCCAGGCCAAACCAGGCATCATCTAACTAAGTATAGACCCTGTATAGACCACCTTTCATTGGACGCACCTCCAATTTTGGTTGGCATGCCCAATTAAATTATTTGAAAATAGGTCCTTGTGGGAGGACCACATTCAAATATGGTCCTCCCACAAGGACTGCGGGATAGTAGCCAAGTACGCCCCGATGATAAGTTCGGTCCGTCCCGAGAAAGGCCAACTCGTGACGAACACCGGCCGATTGAAGGCCAACGTCGGGCTGTTCGCCGGGTTGGTGGTGGCGAATGCGGATGGGGATATTCTCCCCAACCACATCATGGACGGCCCCGACTTCCCCCTCACCGAGGGGCTCATCGGGATCAAAGTGCGCACCAACCCTTTCAATATGTGTACAATATGTCTGTAATAGTACTGTACTATATTTCCAGTATTTGACACATGTATTTCGTTTGGTGGGGCTGCAGGTAACTGGTATACTCGATATGAAGAATACCTGCAAAGAGAAGCCCTACCCTTATGTCCGCAGCGCGGTCTCCTTCATCATGAAGGAGGTGGACAAACGCCTCCCGGAAGGGATGGACGCTACCCACCGCGTGGGGAATCCCAACTCGGATGCGTCCATCTTGTTGGAGAAGGCCTTCAAGCGCGAGGGAAGAACAAAAATAAAAAACCTTGTAGTGGACGTAGCCTACGTTAGGCAGGGGGACCAATTGTAAATAGTATTTGACAATTTGTAATTGTAATTGTAACTGCAACTTCAATATGCCTCTCGTTGACATATGCAATAGGTCCACAGCATACTTGCAGCATGTTGAATATGTCTGTGCAATATGCATGCAATAGGTCTACAGTATATATCCAACATAGGCAACTTTTATTTCAATACATATGCAATATGTCCACAGTATATATACAGCATATTGAATTTGCATGTTCAATACGTATGCAATAGGTCCGCAGTATGTATCCAACATACTGAATGTTCCGTTTCAATACATATGCAATAGGTCCGCAATATATATACAACATATTGAATTTGCATGTTCAATACGTATGCAATAGGTCCGCAGTATGTATCCAACATACTGAATGTTCCGTTTCAATACATATGCAATAGGTCCGCAATATATATACAACATATTGAATTTGCATGTTCAATACGTATGCAATAGGTCCGCAGTATGTATCCAACATACTGAATGTTCCGTTTCAATACATATTCAATAGGTCCGCAATATATATACAACATATTGAATTTACATGTTCAATACGTATGCAGTAGGTCCGCAGTGTGTATCCAACATATTGAATGTTGACTTACAATATGTATACAATATGTGGGCAATATGTCTGCAACATGCCTTCATATTGTTTGCGACATGCATGGTGCATGTCTCCAACCCTATACTACACATATTTTGAAGGCATATTGAAATTACTCTCTGCATCAGAACTTCAATATGTCTCCAATACGTGAGGGCTCACTTCAATACTATGTTGAACATATGTTTGGAGCGCTTGCAGGCGTATTGCACACATATTGTAACATTTTGTATTGTATTGAACATGTATTGTCAATACGCGTGCAATATGCCTGCAATATGTGTTCAATACGATGTATTGCACGCGTCCAGAAACGTAGGGGAAGCTGGCTGACGTGATCGTGGCCCTCAAGTCCGAACTCAAAAATGCGGGTCTGGAAACCGACGTCTTCGACCTCGACAACCCGACTCATGGGGTTCAATATTTCGTGAACGAGCATCTCTGTGACACGCTCGCCTATATGACCTCATACGAACCTTCCGGATGAGGTGGTTTCATGGGGAGACCGACTTTCACCCCCATAAGTAAGGTGGGGTTGAGCAGCTCCTCCTGTGTCACCCCTCGCCCTGTGCCACGTCAGCACCCGCCATTCTGCAGCTTCCGCCCCGCTAATAAAACACCCAACGTATTTTATTATCTCATCTTAGTCTGCGTATGTCTCAACGAGTATCCGACAGTTCCTGGAGTTCAACCTGCATATATATATATATATTAGGTTCTACATCAATGGTCCCAAAATAATATATATGATATGTATGACCCCTAAAGAAAGGGGCTCAAAAAATCACTCTAAGTACCTGCGTATTGCCTGATACGTGTACCCGTACCTGCCATTGGGAAGCTGATTTCCCGCCCCACTGTATGGGGGCCTGCTTCTCCTAGTTTCACCCCTCGCTGTGTGTGGCATGTGTCACCCGTGACTGTGTCCTCGTACCATAGCCTTCCTAGTTAGACATTCCGTGTTATGTCTTAACCAGTTTTATGCTATTCCCTTCCGAGCAACCGCCACTGTGTTTTCTGTGACTCCATTGTATATATATATATAATCCTTATAGATATATCACTAGTTTGCCATTTCCGTCAGGTTATCGACCCACTTCACGCTAAGTGGTGGTCGGATCGCATCAGCTCGCTTTGGCCGCTCTCGCCAATTCTAGATTTCCCTCTGACTTCCTTAAGGTTTGAGTGCATTCGCCTCATTCCAAATTCCCTTGTTTCACTTCGTGGCTTACCTACCGTCTGTGATTGGTACTCCGCGATTTCCCTCGGCCTTCACTTCCAATTTTTTACCTTCGTTCTGGTCAACTACTTCCTTCTCGACGTCCTTCAACACCCTGGCCAGCAGCGCCTCTGCTGCCGGAGAACTGGTTTGCCGTACGACATTTTTGACGTTACCTCCGTTTTCCTCGTCAGATTTTACCCTACTTCGACTTCTCCATCGCTTGATTTGGTTATTTTTTCGAGAAGTTACCTTTACGCCTCGAAACCCTATCGACGCGCCTTCCAGATTTTGCAGCCGCAGGGATCATGACCTCGCTGCACCAGCGTACGCGTATGGCCGCGGTTCGGTCTGCATTGGGCTCGCTTCGACGACAACATCTGCCCTCTGGTTATGGTCTGGTGGTGCCTGGTGGTGCTTCCACACCAAGCACCAAGCTCGAGTCCATCGCGTTCACCATCGACGACGAGTGCTTTGACTCTTTCGACTTCATCCCTCCACTCCCTTCGCCCTCGCCTTGCACCCCACGTGTTCACCATCTGGTGGTATGTGGTGGTGTTGCCACACCCACTTCACTGATAGAAAAAGGCTAATATATATATATATTAGACTGAGGGAAGCACTAGCAGGGAGTGACACCACAATTCACTGCAGACTAAGATGGGATGATAAAATAACTCTGGTGTTTTATTATCACGGGACGGCAACATGAGCAAGCTGACGTGGCATCTCGGGTCAAGGGGTGATCAGAGAGAGTGTGACTGCCCCCCACCTTAGGGGGGCTGAAAGTTTCATCTCACATCACACCACCTCACCCCGAAGGCGTGAGGTGCCACAACAAAGCAGGTAAGCTTACATCCCAAACCTAAACCCTAGGCAAAATAGGCAGCAGTTACAGGCCCAATGGGACCTTTTGCAGTCCAACTAGCTAGAGGTGGATCCCCACATGGGCGTTGGCCCGAAGCTACTGCACTAGCTAGAGTTGTTCACCGAAGATGCCTGTCTAAATTCATTGTAGCACACCACCAGACTGTGATGTGTCTGGTGGCAGGTCGATTGCGGCATTGGCGACGGGCTGCGATCCCATGAAAGGTGCTATCCAGATTGGCCCCTGCGATACCAACCAATACCTGTGCGCGGCCATGGCGTATGTAACGTGGCCAAGCACCACCAGAGGCAAGTGGCAGAGGGGGAGGAGTGTGGGAAATGCGGAAAGGGGCTCGAGCACAAAGGTGTCGAACGCACGAGGAAGTGGGGGTGGGAGACGAAAGGCGTTCCCAAGCACCACCACAGCGTAGCGAGGTAGCACACAACGCGAAGGCCAGGAATGCGGTGAGGTGCTTTCGTAGGAATCATAGCACTTGTTGTCGATGGCGAGAACGGTCGGAGTCGTGCTTGGTGTCTGGTGCGCAAGCACCACCAGACACCACCAGACACCACCAGACCAAAGCCAGAGGTAGAATGTCGTCGACGTAATCGAAGAGAGACCAACGCTGAACAAATAGCGGCCATACGCGCACGCTGAGGTCCAGTGAACATGGTCGCTGACCACTGACTGCTGACTGCAGAATCTGCGAACCCAAAATTAGGGTTCCCAAGCGAAAAGCGAATTTCTCGTAAAATTAAGCAAATCAAACGATCAAAGGGTCAATTCGGGGTAGATTCTCGCGGGGAAAGCGTCGGTCAAGTCAAAAACGTCGTGCGGTAAACCGTTCTCCCGCCAGGAGCGGTGCTGCTGGCCAGATAGTCGAGAGCGCGGTTGGGTGGTTGGTGTCAACGTAACTTTCCGTAAAATTAACCAAATCGAGCGATGAAGAAGTCAAATTTAGGTAAAATTCGACGAGGAAAACGGCAGTGAGATCAAAAACGTCGTGCGGCAAGCCGATTTTCTGGCAGCAGACTGAGCAGAGGCGCTGCTGGCCAGAGTGTTGAAGGCGTAAATGTTCCAGAATAAAAGCTCAGAGATGCGGCGAAACCAAAAACGCCGGTAAGCCGGGGCGAAGGTCTCGTGAAATTCGGTCGAGGCTGGTTGAAAAAATTAAAATTTCCGAGGTACGTGTGGAGGTTACGTGCGGGCTACGTGCGGGCTACGTGCGGGTCACGTGCGGGTTACGTGTGCGGAATATTATTATTTTGGAATAGAAAAGTGACAATCCTAGAATAGAAAATTAAAAATTCTATTTTTAAAATGCAGACTGACAATTTTATACCGTCCCTCGAAAAAATATTATCACAATGATGCCAACGGGATATATGTATATCGGGGAATATTGGGGAAATGCGGAAAAGGAGCAAAAAAACGCGAAAGCGCTTCCAGCGAAAGCCTGTGGTCTCTATGACCAATAAATACAAGTCGTGTGGGAATCTTTTTTTTTTCAGCCAATAATCTGGCCGCGATGTAGTGAATATACCAAAGGTACCAAAGGTTTATATTCACTAAAACTCGACTTTTTCGCGGGGACGCACGATTAAATGCAGATATTACTACATTTTCAGTGCACGGTTCAGATGAATGAGATTATAGTTCCGAATTTCGCCCGTCTAATGAATCACGTAATGTATCCAAGACGTGAATGCTGTTGAGCCACATCGGCTATAGAGTTGGACGTTGGACCTTTCCAGGCTCGTATGACCAGTAATAATCACGAAAAGAGAATATTTAAGGGGGGCTTAATGCGGCGGGCTCTCGTACTTAACACATCATGGGTTTTCGAGCGATTTCAGCCGTGAAAAATATTTTAATCGAACTGCCATATTCATCTGCGCTGGATTTCTCTTGCCATGTCAGTTCTGTCGGGAAAACGGTAGTTCCTAAATATAAATTATATACAAAAACGTCATAAATAATTCAGAATACCCAGCGCATTACGCGTTACAGCAGTGTGAATTTTATGAACCACTTTGGTGAGCCACTTTGGTGTGCCACTTTGGTGAGGCCACCTCACCAAAGTGGTTCACAAGTCCCGAGTGGGGGAAATTTTGGAAGATATCATTCTTTGAAAGGCGGAAGAATTTTTTACGCAGATCTGCATTCCAGAATTAAGATTTCAAATTTGTATTCTAGGATTGTCACTTTTCTATTCCAACCAAATTGTACACCCTTACGTGTGGGTTACGTGCGGGTTACGTGCGTGATCAAAGTAGCCGAGAAAAGGATGCCACACCAAAGATGGTGGCGGACCGATAACCTGATAGAAAAATGCTAATATATATATTAGACTGAGGGAAGCACTAGCAGGGAGTGACACCACAATTCACTGCAGACTAAGATGGGATAATAAAATAACTCTGATGTTTTATTATCACGGAACGGCAACAGGAGCAAGCTGACGTGGCACCTCGGGTCAAGGGGTGATCAGAGAGAGTGTGACAAACCTTTCGGCAAACTCATCTGGGTCACTGCACGAAACGCTAGGCATTTTCACGAGAAAGAGGTAATAGGCAGAGGTGTAGGGCGCGACAAAGTTATTTTTGTTTTCAAGCGTTGGGGCATACGTACTTGGGGCATACCCGCAGCGCAGCGGGCATGCCCCAGCGCTGCGGGCATGCCGCAATCGATGTGTAGCGCAGAGTGTCGAGTTTCAGAGGATTATCAACAGAAGTCGAGGCAAGATCGAATCTTGGAAGCGAGCAGGTACGATTTCGCAACAAATCGCCGGCGAAACGAAAGCGACGACGCTTGCGTCACGCCTTGACGATGCCAGGTCGCGATTTCGGGTCACGATGCCACGACCTGGTCATGACATCCTTCCCACCCAGTGTTCAGTAGGCTTTATCCTTATGGGGAGGGGAGGCCGAAAGTCTCAACTCACATCATTCACCCCTTACCGCCATTTCTTTCGAGCTTTTGCCAAAGCGCTCAATCGCGCCCCCTCGCCGCATTTTTCACCTTCCACCTCCCCACACCCTCCTCATCGACGCATTCGCTCTGGTGCCAAGGAGGGCGCCAAGGAGGGCGCCAAGGAGGGCGCCAAGGAGGGCGCCAATGAGGGGGCCAAGGAGGGCGCCTAGGAGGGCGCCAAGGAGGGCGCCAAGGAGGGCATAAGGAGGGCGCAGGAGGGCATAGGAAAGAGAGAGAGCATAAAGGAGCATAGAGACAGAGGGCGCCAGAGGCATAAGGCACCAAGGCGCCGAGGAGGGCGCGCCAGAGGAGCGCCAGGAGGGCATAAGGAGGCGCAGGAGGAGCGCCAGGAGGGCGCAGGAGGGCGCAGGAGGCGCCAAGAGGGCGCCAGGAGAACGCCTCAGGAGGGCGTCAAGGAGGGCGCCGAGGAGGGCGCCAAGGAGGGCGCCAAGGAGGGCGCCAAAGAGGGCGCCGAAGAGGGCGCCGAAAAAGGCGCCAAGGAGGGCGCCAAAGAGGGCGCCAAGGAGGGCGCCATGGAGGGCGCCAATAAGGGGGCCAAGGAGGGCGCCAAGGAGCGCGCCAAGCAGGGCGACAAGGAGGGCGCCAAAGAGGGCGCCAAGGAGGGCGCCAAGGAGGGCGCCGAGAAGGGCGCCAAGGAGGGCGCCAAGAAGGGCGCCAAAGAGGGCGCCAAAATAGGGGTTAAGGAGGGCGCAAAAGAGGGCGCCAAGGAGGGCGCCAAGGAGGGCTCCGAGGAGGGCGCCAAGGAGGGCGCCAAGGAGGGCGCCAAAGAGGGCGCCAAGGAGGGCGCCAAAGAGGGCGCCAAGGTAGGCGCCAAGAAAGGCGCCAAGGAGGGCGCCAAGGAGGGCGCTAAAGAGGGCGCCAAGAAGGGCGCCAAGGAGGGCGCCAAGGTAGGCGCCAAGGAGGGCGCCGAGAAGGGCGCCGAGAAGGGCGCCAAGGAGGGCGCCAAAGAGGGCGCCGAAATAGGGGTTAAGGAGGGCGCAAAAGAGGGCGCCAAGGAGGACGCCAAGGAGGGCGCCGAGGAGGGCGCCAAGAAGGGCGCCGAACAGGGCGCCAAGGAGGGCGCCAAGGAGGGCGCCAAGGAGGGCGCCAAAGAGGGCGCCGAGGAGGGCGCCGAAAAAGGCGCCCAGGAGGGCGCCAAGGAGGGCGCCAAGAAGGGCGCCATGGAGGGCGCCAATAAGGGGGCCAAGGAGGGCGCCAAGGAGGGCGCCA